>JAYDZG010000036.1:1498053-1515765 GCA_034509265.1 Microcambeva bendego
GCCGGTCCCAAGCCCGGATAAATAGGGAGGGGTGGAGAAAGCAATGGCGAACTACTCCACTATCATTGCCGAAATACCTCATGGATCGATGATCCGTCAAGGGGCCGAGAGTCGCTGCGACTAATCGGATAATCATCATCATCAAGGGTTCATGACTTTAGCATTTAGCTTAGGTCGTGTGTTTGTGTCTTGTCTTGTTCAAACCTGTGCTGTGTCCTTTGGTCTTGTCTTTTGCTAGTGTAAAATTCTAGCATTTAGGCATCTCAGCGTGTATCCGCGTCCCACTTGTCCTTTCTAGCCGATACATTACGCTTTTAAACATTTCAACGTCATCAAATTTTATCTTTCCAAGACAAGACAAATCCATCCGACTGAAGGTAAAAAAGGAAAAGATATTAAAATCAAGACGTCTCCTTAAGACATGAAAAACGTCCTCCGTTCACGTCGCCAAAGGAGACGTCAGCAGTCAGGAGATGATGAAAGCGAGTTCGGGCTTCAGGCTCGGCTTCACGCTCATTATTCACCGTTCAGGTGCTCCACAAACCTCTCCATGTCTTTGTTGATAGCGCTGGAAAAGCCGCTCGCAGGGGCCACTTAACACGATTGCCTCCAGCAGCCCGGGGGGATTTGATGGAGAAATTGAGATGGATCTGTTCCAGGTCTAAAACCGAACCAATCCCGCTTCCTTTCATCTGGGATCTCTCCTCAGAAACGGTGTCACTTTGCATCCCGGCGCTCAGTGGAGAGACTTTATAGAGAAACGGAGCCTGTATTAGTTTGCCAGGGATGTCAAGAGTTTATACGTGGCTGTGAGGGACGATTAATCAACGTCAGAGCTGGAATTTAGGGTCTTTTAGAAATATTTCACAGATTTAATTATTATCAAATAAAAATAAGCCTATTTAAAAAACTATTTTATTTATTATATATAAGTTAGAGAGAGAAGTTAGACATGGCAGATTTAAAGTTTACATTACATTACATTACATTACATTACATTACATTACATTACATTAATTTAATGTAATGTAATGTAATGTAATGTAATATTTTAAAGTGTTTTATGAACTTTAGTATTTTGTTACTTTTTCTATTTATGAAGAATGCAATGTAATGTTATTGAAAATCTTTACATATTATATGAATAGGACTTTTTTTTTACTATTTTACTCATTCATGTACACTTGGAATTTTTAGTATTTTTAAAATATTTCATGAATATGTTCTATTTTATTACTTGTATGTAACAGATGTAATTTAACTTTTACATATTATATACATAAGTTCATATTTTTTACTTGTGCGGGATGAGTAATCCGTGGCAGATATAGAATGTAACATAAGCACACATTTATCTCACGTTGGTTTTTATTTATGCATTTATTCTCCCTTTTTCTCCCAATTTAGAGTCGCCAATTAGTTTTCCTTTCCACTCCTACTTTGGTAGATCTTTGCATGAGGCCAGTCTTGCGCGTGGAGAGTCACGCACCGATCTCTGTGTTCCTCCATCAACCAGAGTCGAAGACCCGCCTTCTTTGTTTGTTTTTCCGACCCAGCAGACCAGTGGCCACTTGCAAGGGGACACCCACACAACCGGTAGCAGGGCTGAGATTCAAAATCGAGGAGTTCAGAGTCCCAGCACTAGTGTACTAGCGGAAAATCACACTGCACTACCTGGGCGCCCTTTGTGGGACCTTTTGCCAGATGGCGGCGAGTATCGAGTGGTGAAGGTTTGTGCAGGGTAAATATCAACAGCTTCGAACCGTTTAGAAAAGCATCTAATCATAAAGTTCTGATTTTCTAAAGAAGGTAAGTCACATAAAGCTGACACCGATCTCCACTGTGGGGTTTCTAACAGACCGGCGGGACTGAGTATTTATTCTGGATCCATGTCACGTGTTCATCGTGGCAGCTTGCTGGTTCTCCTGAGGCTTCCTGAGCTTTTCCTCCAGCTGTCAGGTGACAGAACAAACACGGCCAAGGACGCGCCCAGCCATAAACCAACCTCCGGTGGAAGTGTTATTATAACCATCACATAAATGCACTCACTGGCCACGATGTCAATTATTATGTTTTTTTTTTACTAAACGTTTATCCAGGTCAGGTGTGAGGTGACTCCTGTAGGAGTACGACCTGGTTGGGCACCAGTCCACCCACTTGAACTAGCTGTGCTTTTAACTGGAGCGCCATATGCAGGTACTTGTTTTAGTTTCTTTTGTTTTTATAGGATGTTCACCCAGCTCGTGTCGGTATTTAATGTTCTAATGAAGACACTCTGGTCTCTAACACGATGCCTCTGATCGGGCTTGTGATTGTACATAAAGTGACTCGTTCTCTGGGGGATCCGATCTTCTTAGAGAAAGACCGTCTCGGTTAATCACCGAACTGACATCCCAGATCGCTGGTTAACGAGTCAATGTGCATACATGAATCACAATGAGGGCAAATTGGCCCTTTAACATCTATTTAAATTCATTTGCAGATTGAAGACGCAAATGGCTTGTTAGGGCGTTCGCAGTCCTGGGGCGAGACGTATTCAAATCGATGGCGCTTCATTGTCGGGTTGGTAAATGAATCATTTCGGTGTTTTTTTTTGGCTGTACTTACAAAGCTCTGGTACATTTGGACAATGAGGGTCATTAATATTCTTCACTGGTGCTGCACTGGAACAAAGGAGGCAGATGCCGGTTGATTTGCTTTTGGCTGTCCATGCTAGAATGAGCTGAATAAAGGTGTAGTGTCCAACACGGCCAGAAAAAAAAAACTATTGTTAGTGGCTAACCAATTATTTAGTATAGTCCAGGAGAAGCAAAGAGCATCTGGATCCAACCAGACCAAACTTTTTAAATACACTGAGCACTGACAGGTGAAGTGAATAACACCGATCATCTCTGATAATACCTGTTACTGGGGGGTGTATATAATGCAGCGAGTGAACATTTTATCCTCAAAGTTGATATTAGTTGCAGGAAAAATGTTCAAGTGCGAGTTTGACAAGGGCCAGATTGTGACGGCTAGATTATGGGGGTGTCTACCAAAAGTGGTAAACCGGCGACAGAGTCATGGGCGGTCAAGGCTCTTTGATGCACGTGGGGAGCGAAGACGAGCTACTGTAGCTCAAACTGCTCGAGAAGTGAATGCTGCATCTGATAGAAAACAATCAGAATACACAGTGCAGGACAGTTACAGCGGGGCTGACATGATATTAGGAAGGTGGTCATAATGTTATGCCTGAACTATGCTATTTCTGAGTCCTGGGCTCATTTGACTCATTTTTCAAATCCTCATTTGAATGGGCACGAATCCCCAAAGTCTCCTGAGACGCCTTCTTAAAAGAGCCATTAAGTTCAGTTTTCTAACACAACCCCCCTATATAGCTTAATAATTGTAAGAACATGTTGATAATCTAATAACTGTAATCATGAATAATTGATTTGCCATATTGCAGTATCGCTTTGAGTCTCGTTGCCTCTGTTTTGCTTTGCCTCTCAGTTCTTGGAGGTCGGTTACAAGCCAGCTTGATGAGGATTGATGAGGTGAATCTGTGCACCCGGAATAACAACACATTCCTATTTTTCTCCAGTAAAAAAAAGAGAACAGTTTCCAGGGAGGCTCTACAGTCTAATACGCTGGCCGACCACCGCCAAGACAGAGTCTGGCTGTGCACAGGTGGTTGCTGGTTTGGTCTGGAGGAGGGAAAACTGGGTAAGCAATCGCACCAGCGACACCTTCTGCCTGATCAAGGCACCAGCACAAGTCATGGAGAATACAAGGCTCAAAGATTTCCCCCAGGTTTGTGCCGGAAGCTTGTTGGTGGCTATATTTTGTACTATCTGCAGAAAATAAAATGAAACATTTTGTTTTCATGTAAAGTAGAACAAACATGGGTCCAAACAAAAGGTCAAAAAAAGTTGAGGCTGATCAGCGCTCAGATATATGAGGCCTGTGGTTTATTTCGGGTTTCAACTCTCCCTTACTTTTTACCATCGTCTGAATCCCCACCGAGAGTTTGCATCGTTCACATCTGACAACTTCCCAGGAATCTGCTGGCAGGAGACTTTGCAGAGATACTAACAGGAAAACACTCCAGTTAAATTTATCGATGATCAGTAACCACGTATGGTCCTAATCCTTCAGTGCTTGCTATTAAAATATACATACTTTATATTTATACTCTATATTAGGTTTGTTGTATATTGTGATGCTGGGTCCTGCTAGTTCAGCATATGTTGCCTTTATTGCTGGTTATGCTGCTTTTGGGTGATCCTTGATGTGCTGGTATGAATATATCTGGAAAAAAAAATTGTGCGGTTCTGATCCAGATCCACACATCTAGCTGGTGTCCAAGACTCTGAATTCTTCAAACCAGCCAAACCTTCACTGTTAAAAAACCTGGACCAGTGAGGCCATGAATGGGATATAGGAAGTGAATGACTGATGGGTTTCTAATCGGAACGAAGTGTGGTTTGTGAATTAATGAATGGACAAATATATATTTATATATTTGTTCCTCTTATTGGCGATGGCTCTGACGGCTTTGGAATATGATGAGAGAACATTACACATTGATGTACAGTAATATTAAATGCATCATCAAAAGTGCTTTTCCAGCCAACACCAAGTGCAGCCATTCACATCTTTTTGCACTGTTCATGAGCTGCACCACATAACATAGAATTAATGCACCATTTGTCCATAAATCGAGACACTGGTCAGTGAACATCGTCCGAGATATTTGAAAGCTGCTCAGAACTTGTTCTTTGCTCACGCTGTGCAGGCCCCTTGTGAGTTCTGCAATTTTTGAAGAATTTGAACCACATAATGCAATAGAAGGATGCAACCACCATCTGCTCCTTGGGGACGATCATTCTGCAGCCATTATTCCCCGCTGTGACAGAATGCCTGACTGAGAAGCAGGGAAATATGATCCATTTGTTTCTTTTGCTTGTTCATTCAGTTTCTGATACATGTTTCAACCCTACACTACTTTGTAGTTTATCATCTTTCTACCCCAATGCCCTGAAGCAATTTAAAAATAAATAAATCTAATAATAAATATGGCTTTATTTCTGGAGCAGGTCTTTCAATAAATATTTTTTACAAAAACACATTGCTCGTCGTATCCCACGCTCATAACGACCAGGTTGGTATGGACGAACTTCACTGGCCTGTGCAGAAGTTGCAGAGTTGTCTTGACCTCAACCTTCTCAAACTCATCTGTGATGAGCAGAAATCTTTCCCAGAAGATTGGAGGCTGTTGTAACCCCAAAGATAGGTCTAACTCTGGAATAGGGTGCCCAGAAAGCTCATAAACACAATTATATTACTTATGTGTCATCAATGCTGAGATAGTAAAGTAGAACAATGCTGCCATCTATTGATGGTCTCCAAAGTACTTAGTTCTATAAATCGGCAAAGTACGTAAAACATTTGTTTGTTTTTTTAGAATTGGCTTTCATGTGGACGTTGTCGTCAATAAATAAAGTAAATATTAGTTAAAAACGCATAATTCTGACTTTCTTATGTCTGAGCTTATTGTTCACCGTGCCTAAGCTAGCGCAACTTGCTAGCTAAGTAGGTGAAGCTAATAAGAAACAAACTCTGAATATTTGAAACCCTTTTTCTGTCAATTTAGGACCTGCTATGTTTCCCCTAAAGTAATTTTAGGTCGTTGAATTCATTTTAAAGCCTACAAAATAACCAAATACTCACAGTTTTGACTGATTTATCATTACATCATTTATCATCATAGAGAATAGTAGCCTATTCTGTTCTCTATAAAGCGGGGTAAAGAGATTACGTTTCATTGGATAATCTAAAGATAATAAAATATACGTGTTTTACTTTATGTGTGAAACCCAGACCTGATGTATGTTGTCCAAAATGTTGAGATCAGCAAATTGTGACTGTGAGCCATGTGCTATCGGGCAAAATCAGTGCTAGACTTCATAGTGCAAATCTTAGTTTAATGGATTAAAAAGTCTACATTTTTAAAACTCTAAGACTTTCATTGTCTCAAAATTGACACAATGGTGGACAGGGAATGTGGAAAGGGGTGTGAATTCCCACAGAAACACCCAAAAATATTGTGTGAGTCCTTTCTTGAAGACTGGAGGACTGGGTATCCAAGCTTATGAACTGTTATGAACTTAAATTACGAAATTATGCCCCTATCGTCATGCTATTCTTGTACATTCTTGCAGAGTGTAAAAGCGGAAAGGCCTTGTTGACACTTTTCTTCACCCCTTGTGTTACTCATTGCAGAAGTCAAGGCTTGTTCTCATTGTTTACAACCCCAGTGGGGATTATATGTTGAACTTTAGCTCCTGTATTAGCAGCAGAACAATATTTCATGACATGACCCCTCATTGCCTTTTGCTTAGGTAGACGCGAATGAGGAAGTCTACTTCTTCCTTTGGTATCCAGTGAATTTCCTTCGGTAGGGAGTTTAACTCCTACTGGTAGCCGAAAAATGCTAAAATAGCCATCTGGTATTTCCAGGCAGCAAAGACAATAGCATATAGCAGTGATACAAGGAGTAAAAATAACCCAGAAACCTGAAGTTCTACCTTGAAGAACTTATTCCAAAGACATGCTACCAGGTTGATTGGAGGCACTGAATCGTCCTGTTGGTACCTGGGATGGACTGGCACCCCATCCAGGGTGTTACCGTGTGCCTTGCGCCCATTGAAGAGCCGGGATAGGCTCCAGCACCCCTCCCCAACCATAACTGGGATCAGTGTGTAAAGAAAATGAACTGAACTGATATAATGGACAAACGTTTGTGGACACCTGATCATGAGCTTGATGGAAATCTAATGGGATTCACACTGTCTTCTACAAAGGGTTTCGGCGAGAGTACCAAAGAGGTTTAGAAAAAGGTTCCAAACATTAGCTGTACAGTAGGATATTAAACACGGCATCATAAAATTGCAGGGAATTAGTCACTGCTAATGCGTTCCCGTAGGTCTTTGCTGCAAGCCCTGTTTCTCCAAGCAGGCTTTTCAGTGGCTCTCTCACAAAAGCTCCGTGTCCTTGAGGAGCAGCGTGGGCCAGAGCTTTCACATCATTAGTCTTTGTGGGGTTTTCCACATTGTGTAGTCTCTCCGGCAGCGTCAGCCCCGGCAGTTCACAGTTATGTGTCGCGAATGACTGGCCACGGACGTCAACGTCCGGCTCACAGAGCCGCTTCTCGTGTGGTCAGGGACACTTCCGCGCCTCCGGTGCATCGAATGTCATTCAAATCTTTTTCTCAGCAAAGAGAAAACACACAATCTACCTACTGGCTGGTACTTCTACATATGTCATTACACCGCAGTAGTACTTACAGCACTGTTCCGAAGTTCTCAGAGGAGCAGTATGAAAGGGGCTTTGGATCAAACCTCATTCTGATTGTAGACCGCACCCAGTCATTGATATTACTGCCAGCCAACAGTTACAATGCATTTCAACAATGCATAAAGAGGATGTATCTGAATAATAATCAAGCGGCTGCCGGTTCAATCCCCATGTTGCCAAAATACTAAATCTGGGTCTCTCAGCAATGCCATTAACCCTCAATTTTGCCATTGTTGCATGTATCTAGAAACTTTTATTCCATGTAATTACAGACCACTATTCTTTGTGCCAAGAGACCATCGTTGTACTCTCTCATGTACCTAGAGATGTCCCAGACTATCGTTCCACCGTTTCCACGTGGTCCTAATGTTTTGGTTCATACGTGTACAATCACACGGCAGGAACCATGGACACGTTCCAAGGACTCATTTGTCCCCACGTGCAATTAATGACGTCTGACTTGTTTACCCGCAGCACTTACCGGCATGACGTTTCAGTGTTGTTGTTTTTTTTTTTTTTTACTTCGAGAATCTGCAGCATATGAACCGTACGTGAAGGCCGGGCGTTCTTCATCAGGGACGGCTCGCTGCTCGGCAAACACAATCTCTTGCAATGTTCCCAATTAGGGCTTTGTATGAAAACATGCTCGGCCGAGGCCATTTTCATTTGCTTGCTGCTATCTTTCCGGGTAGAGTGTCTTGTTCTGCAGAATATTAATGAAAATGATCTTGAAGACAGACCCCACACACACAGGCACACATTACCCCCCTACCTTCCCCGCTGAGGCACTTCCCTGAAATATTTTAATACCGGTGATTAGGCAGCCACAGAAGAAACACTGCTGTACTGAGAACATCCAAAGAGTTTGAATAGGGGTGTGAAGTGTACCGGGATGGAATATTTACGGCACTTTCACTAATTATTAATTTCTAATAATTTATTTATTCTAAACGTCTGCTAACAAGCCAGATCTTCCTGTTAAACATCTTGGACACATTTCTCATGCTCAGGTGTCCAAATACTTTTGACCATATAGTAAGAGCACAGTGGTTATGATTCCACTCTAGTAATCAGAATGTTGAAGGTTCAAGTCCCATCTCTTCTGAGTTGCTCAAACCTGTAGGCAATCATGCATGTAAGCTGCGTTGGATAAAAAGGATCTGCTAGCGTACTGGACAACTAATCAAAAGGTTGTGGGTTCAATCCCTACCTCCGCCAAACTTCCACTGTTGGGCCCCTGAGCAAGGCCCTTAACTCTCATTTTCTTGAATTGTATTCTAACACCGAATAAACGCATCTGCTAAATGCCGCAAATGTAAACGTACATGATTCTACCATCACCGTATTTAACCTGTGTTACATTCCTTGTTAGAAAAGGTTAGATGGTCAGGTGTTCGGATGCTTTGAGCTATAGCTCGACTGGCTCAGTGGTCTGTCATGGGTTCGAATCCCAGCAGCACTATCAGTCGGTTGGGCATCCTCACAGATCAAAGATGTTCCCGCGTTGCAGAACATCTGGACCCACCAGGACCTTGACCAGTATAATATGATTTGAAAAATGAAAATAATAAAACTGTGCCAACAATGAAGAACTGATCCTGCTGTGGGCGCACGCCTTTATTCCGTCACACTTTCTGTTTTTAGAGCTGTAAAACTTCTCCGTCTCCACGTCTTGGCCCCGTGCCAGGCTTTAAGGAAGGTCAGACGCAGGAAGTAGTTCTGCGACGAAGATCCGTCCTTCCCGAGGCTTTCCCGAAAATTCCCTCCGCTGAACCCACCGAGGGGGTCACAGACAGCCCCCATATCCTGAGTCAAACACTAAGACAACATCTCAGTTGATTTTGATGAGACGTCACTTAAACTTTGACTCATTCAGGGGTTTTTTTTTTCTATAGCCAAATCTATATGGACACCCTTTCAATAAACTTAATCTGGGCCTTGACTGACATCAGCGCCTGACCACACAAATGCTGTCATGTTTACACTGAATGGGCACAAACCCCCATGGACAGATTTCGGACAAACTCTTATGTGAAGCCTTCTCAGGAGAGCAGCTAATAGATCAAGACTGCTACCACTCTGCTTTTATAGCATTATTTTAAGTAATGAGATGTCAGGTGTCCAAACTTTAAAAATTAGGACCTTTTAAGAAGGAGGAATTTTAAGAAGGTCATGGCACCACCAGATTATTTTATATAGTTGCTTTGTGTATGTTTGTCAAAATGTCCGTAAGTATGTGGACTCCTGACCATGTGCTTGGTGGACCCACCACCTCTTCGACTTTCCTGTGAATCTGAATGCACTTCACGAATTGACGTTCATGACGAGAGCCTGGATGTCATCGTCTGCTTTGCGCACAGGAGTCCAGTCATGGTGAATTACGGACTCGTATTTAAATATAACGTATATTTTATATAACGATCCTAAGGCTGGTGCACGTGTCAGATAAAAGTGGGAGATTTTTAGGTCAGAACTGTATAAACGGGGTATAAATAAGTGGAACTGTCTGTTCTGGGGTGAAAATCGAGATCAGTGTGTCCTGACATCTTCGGCCCCTTCGTAAGAGGTAAATTTAGACGGGACTTGCTAAACGTGAACTAAAAATGGATTTCACGTAACTGACCTACAAAACTCAAACGACGCTGCAGGTTCAACGCATAGATCAACAAACCAGGTTAGGACTGTTAAATGTTATATTTTATTTGGGTTAAGTGTCATTTTGAAGATAGATGTTATATAAAGATTATTTATATAGTAACAAGGACTGACAGCATGCAGTCTGAGCAAACTGAGGGTTAAGGGCCTCGCTCAAGGACCTAACAGCAGTAACCTAGCAGTGATGGGGTTTGAACTAGCGACCTAGACTTTACTTGTCCAGTACCTTATCCTGATTCCTTGTACAGAAGCTGCTTCTTAGATTTTCTGCTCACCATGCTTGAGACTTAGATGTACAGAGAAGCATTTCTAAACATAGAAGTGACCGTTAACTAGGCCAGACGTAGCCTAGTAGTTAGGGTACGGGACTAGTAATCCAAAGGATGCCGGTTCAAACCTCACCACTGATAGGTTGCTGCTGTTGGGCCCTTGAGCAAGGCCCTTAAGCATCAATTGCTCAGATTGCATACTATAACTGTAATGTAAGTCGCTTCTGGGAAACACTTCGCAAGATTTCAGAGTCTGTCTGTTGGAATTTGACTGCCAGGCCTGGTTCATATTTTCTTTTTGCATGTTCTCCCCGTGTCTGCATGGTTTCTCACAGTCCAAGAACATGCAGCCAGGTTAACTGCCACTGATTCGCGATATAGGTGTTCATTGTAAAGCACCTGGAGCGTTTAAGAAAGTGACCTGAACTCGCTAAGAAACCTTTCCAACTGAGATGCCGCCAGTCTACAATCGGCTGAGGTTTCTGAGATCTGGACAGAGCTTCCTGGAGTCTCCCGCCGCAGTGCGACGCGGCTCAGTGTGTTCGACACAAACAGCCCCGTAATTACTAACACGGCCGTGATTTTTCCCCCCCCACAAAGAACGTATGATTCATCCAGTCACAGAACAGCCTGAGAAAAGCCACAGAAGTCCACTTTACCATTCAGTCTGTGGCCGGAAGTGTTTGGACACCTGACCATGCGCTCGTCTGACGTCCCGCTCCACGGTTCGAATCTCGGCTCTGCTACCGGTCAGCTGAGTGCAATCTGATGAGAAGGATCGACCACCTGGGTGGGAAAAAGACCGGACTATGAGGGTGGTACCTGTGCTTACATGGATGAGCCTCATGTGCAAATCCCCTAAAGCACGGGTGATGAACATAAGCGTCTACTGTTCCACGTAGTTAAAGACAATTGTTCCTTGAACCTAACGACTACTTTTCCATGCACCTAGAAACCAACATTTAATGTCCCAAGAGACCACTGTTTCACATAGTTAGAATCCACTGTTCCTTGTTCTTATATACAACTGTTCTATGTAGTTAGAGACCACTGTTCCTTGAATGTAGAGACCAATATACCTTGTCCACGTAGTTAGAGACAACTGGTCCACATAGTTAGAGACATTGGTCCTTGTAGTTAGAGACATTGGTCCTTGTAGGTAGAGACCACTGTTCCACGTAGTTAAAGACCATTGTTCCAGACCACCGTTGAGACCAAATGGACGCAGTTTCTCACAGACACACTCCAAAATCCAAAAAGACCCTGATATTCAGGTATAAATATCCAACACCTATAAAAACGATGTTTCGTCTATATTAAACACTGACTGTCAGATCGTTAGGTGTTGAGTCATCTCCGTCAGGAACCGTTTACGGGCCGCGGAATGAAAACAGAGGCGATATAATCAGAACAATGAGCAGAATTCGCTCGAAGCGCTTATTGTTCATCAAGGTAAAATAAGAAAGGCAGGAAGCTGCTGTTCAGATAAGCAGGAATTAAAGAGCTAAATTAGGTTTCCAGCAACACGAGTTTAATAACAATCGAGGGTCGGTTGATTTTCGGATCTGTGATGGCTTACACCGTCGTCGTCCACTCATCCTGGACTGACCGATCTTGTGAATGCCCCCTTGTGGATGCTTTATGTAACTTCTTGTAAATCACAGTGGGACCCAATTGTACAGAGAGAGAGAGGGGGGGGGTGCATTGCAATAAAACGTCTGGTGAAGATTAAATACGTATTAACTTTGCGCATCCTTAGAAATGATGCTCAGTTGTAAGTGAAAAGATCCCCCTGCTCTTTTAACATTAGTCTCTTTGTGAAAGGGAAGGAACGGTTGAACGTGTTCCTTATTGCTGCTGCGAACGCGACCTCTGCTGGTTGGTCATGGGTCTGCACCAGGCACGTCTCAGAGCAAGTGAAAAGGTGAGGTGCCTGATATCTGTGGCTCTCCTCGGAAAATAATTAGACACGACTGGACTGGGAAGACATGGAATATATTTTTATGCCCAAAATTCAAGATGCTAAAGAATTTTGAACAGGATGTCAAACATTATAAAGGTACGGTTGCCGTTTGGTTTGCTGTATTGTTGCAGAAGAAGACCCAGTTATAGAGATTTAATCTGATACACTAAAGCAGCATCGTCAGGAAGGGTATTCGGCATCAGAACAGCACCAGATCAGGTATGAGGACCAGATTGATCCCTCTAAAATACAGATCCAGCCAAAAAAAAAAGACAATCCTATTTATTTCCTGTCGGGAAATACAGAAGTGCTCGTCGTTCACCCAGACTAAACATGTAATAAAATGCATTGATCTCTTACACTTCCTGCTCTGATTTTCACCCAAAGTCTTCACACGTCTGATCCTTTTCACCCCCGAAACCTTCCCGGCAGCGTGATCTACTGGAAATGAATCGAAGCTGAGTTCTGGTAATTAAAGGAACTCCTCCTGCTCCGGCTCGGGCGGGAACGCCTCGCAGAGCGGCTGTATAAATAGAGCTGCACTGCAGAGTTCCTCTCAGCATCTGAACTCACGGGCTGTAACGTGGACCATAAAGAGCAGCAGATCTCTGACGGACAGAGCATGTGCCGAGGACTGGACTCGCTGCCCGTTACTTGTCTGGAGAGGTACGAGACGTTTACCTTTACTTCTGTTTTTTTTTTACGTTTGCTGGATCTGATTTGCTTCTGTGGGGTGTTTAATAACACCGGTGTTGATTTATATAAATGGGTTATGTACATATGCAAATAGTTTGTAGATACATCAGTGTTGGACAGGAACCTTAGAACTTAAACCCAAGTGAGACAAAACAAGAGCAAGACTTAACACACCTGCTCTCATGGACACACATTAAGACGTTTCATTTCTAAGACACATTTTTTTCATAGTCTGTGCCAAGACATGAACATTAAAGGGTCTCACCTTGGTCTGGACCATCGAAAGCGTTGGTCTGAACCAAGTGCCTTATAGTATTAAGCCAAGACAACCAGGACAACACCACGACCAATTCCAACCATCTTTGAACTCGAGGCAGGACTAAGACTAAAGACACCTTGGTCTTGATCATTAAAGCCTTAATCTCAACCTCTGTTTTGGTTTTGTTCGGCTTAAGACCACAAGTGCCTTGGTCTTATTTTGGTCTGGACCATCAAAGCTTTAATCTCAACCAAGTTATATCCCTTATAGTTTAACGTGAAGACCAGGGCAACACCAAGACCCATACCAATCAGGTTCAATCAGGACTGAGATCAAAACCAAGACATGATTTAAATGTTAAGATCAGTATTGAGACCCACTTTAAAGAGACTCTGTGTTTGGTAATGATTATGACTTGGTGTTACGTTCTTCAGAAATCTCATGCATTTATATTTTTTTATCATTTCCAGGGTAAAAGTGCTCAAGTCTTGGTTGGGCAGTTTCCTCCTGAAGCAGGAGCTCAGTCTGATGGGTCTGTCTAACAGAAATGGTAAACTGAGGACAGAGGAGACGCTCAAGTGGAGAACGTCCTTCCAGAACCTCCTAACGCACAAAGGTGAAGGCAATTAGGTTCATTCTGAATATTTTCTACTGTTGATATGTTTGCATTTCATATTCAGTGTACTACAAGCTTTTATATTCTTGCCTGCAGATGGACTGTGTGCTTTCCGAGCCTTCCTGGTGTCCGAGCACAGCGAGGAGAACGTGGCCTTCTACCTCGCCTGCGAGGACTATAGGAACACGAAGACGTCATCCAAGCTTTGCGCCAAGGCCAAGAAGATCTACGAGGAATTCATCGGCTGTGACGCACCAAGAGAGGTGATCATCAGTGGAATGAGACGCTGTTCATGTAGGAGTAGAATAGAATGCTTTTATTGCGAGATGAGGGCTTTGCTCAAGGGATCGCATGGGATTCAAACTCTCAACCTTTTGATTGAAAGCACCAAGCTCTACCCGCCAGGGTAAATCCTTTAAAATTGAGAAGAATTCAAAAATCTTCCAAAATATTCGCAAGATCGTGGTAGTCCAGTCTTGAAGAGCCCAAGAGACTTAAAGGAACTGCTGTATGTGGGGTAAAGTGAAGAACCACAATAGTTTGGGTCTAAAAAAGAGAGTCCAGTTTTGAAGATGCCATTCATAAACAGTAGACCAAGAAACCCGAACTAGTGCACACGGCAGACTTAGAGGAGCTCGATGGGTGAGCGTTTATCTGCTCACTAATGTTTTCCTGCTTTCTTCGTCCCTCAGGTGAACCTCGACCACGAGACGCAAACCATCACCAAGAAGAACATGGAGCATCCGACGTCGTCCTGCTTCGACGTCGCCCAGAGCAAGATCTACGCCCTCATGGAGAAGGACTGCTACCCTCGCTTCCTCAGATCCGCCCTCTACATGGAGCTCAGCAGGCAGCCGAAGCCCTGAAGCGACCTGGAGACACCGGGACTGAGACATCCGAGCGAAGTACGTCTGGTCCAGCTGCGGACTCGAGGTCACGTCTGGAACCGAAGGGGTCCGTCAGGAACCAGGCGGAGAACCTGTCAGGAACGGCTGAGGAACTGGAGGTGAGACGGTGCTGAGGTCCATTCAAGATTCTGAGCCTGATGAAGAAGCTACTAAAGTGCTGGAACTGAACTGTTGAGGGTTCAAACTGAGCAGAACCTTTTTTTTTGGTTTAGTTTAGTTTTTTTAACTATGTGATATAAAAGCTTGATTAATTATGTCTGATTCTCACTGCTGTAATTATCGATTCGTTTGTTATGGATTTTGATATTTATTGAACAACGGATGAACTATTGCTAATTTATTTATTAATAATTATTTATACCTCGTGGTCACTTTATGACTGGATTCAGGTTGAAATAAACGATGAAGAGTATTTGTGTCGTTTCAGGTGTATTTGTTCTGAAATCGTTTCCACACACTTGAGGGTCTCACACCCAGCCGGTCGATACCTCAGACGTGGTGTAGATTAATACTGCAAATGAAATATATTAAAATATTGTTAAAATTATCTTACTGAATGTAATAATTCACAATAATTAACAAATAAAAGTAAAGCTGTGCCTTAATGAATTCAGTTATGTATTATTAATATGAAGACATATAATATTAATCACCATCCTCATAATTTTATTGTACAACAATAACAAATATTATTAATATGTAATATAATGTAATATTACTATTTTACTACTATAAATGTTATCACAATAATAAATAATATAATAAAAACATTATTAATTATACCACCACCACTACTACTACTACTACTACTACTACTACTACTACTACTAATAATAATAATAATAATAATAACAATAACAATAACAATAACAATACTACTACTACTAATAATAATAATAATAACAATAACAATAACAATAATAATAATAATATTAATAATAGTAGTAATAATAATAATAATAATAATAATAATAATAATAATAATAATAATAATAAAATAATAATAATGTCCCTGACCAGGATGAAGTGATTAAATATTTTTTTTTTAAAAGATGTATGAATAAATCAATTAATAAAAATTAATAGATAGTAATGAATGAATTAAATGATTGATATTGTTGCTGTTATTTATATTATAAATAACTATTATTATTATTATTATTATTATTATTATTATTATTATTATTATTATTATTATCATCATCATCATTTTATACCCATTAGAGATCCACCCGGGGTGTTCACATACTTTTATAAACCTTTGCATCTGTGGTTAAAATCTGACTTTAAATCCTTTAAAACCTGTTTTTATTTTTTCCTCCCAGCAGATCATTTATTCGCAATTAAAAACGCCCCCCTGCCCCCCCCGGTGTTAATAATGATTCATCTGCAGGATGCTCGGTGTGTGTTTTCCCTGGAAACGCATCATGTAGCGGAGGTAGATCACTATGGCAACGGATGTCCCTGGTCACCATGGCTTTTGTTTCTTCACTTTACCGGTGAGTCACGGTCCTCCTCCTCCTCCTCCTCCTCCTCCCTCCACCTCCTCCCTCCTCCCTCCACCTCCTCATCACACTCGGCTCCATCACTGCGGCCTCTGATCGGGGTTCAGTATGTTTAAGCTACACATATGTGGACTCGAATGTGAGACGGGGGTCTAAGAGGTCCCTGAAGGTGCCCAAATTGTAAGATCTGACCCCGTTCCAGGTGTATAAGCTCCCTGGATGGAGATAGATTTTCGTTTATTATTCCCCGGTGTCATGAATCTTACAAAGTTTTAACAAAATCATGACAAAGTTCATCAAGCAGTTAAATAAAGGACCGGACACATAAGATGCTCGTTATGGTCAGCGTTCATTAAATGGTCAACTTTTGCCCCCTTCAGGCCAAAGGCATACACTACATGTTAAAGCAAATCAGAAGAAGAGTTTCTTTCTTTCTTTCTTTATTTTTATTATTATTCTTTATTGTTCTTCATTAATTTATTTGATATATTCCTTTCTATTTATGTATTTCTTATTTTTTCATAATTATTTTTATTTCTTGCATGCGTTCTGTCTCTTTGCTTCTCTTATTTACACACACATTTATTTATTTAATTTATTGAATATTTTTGCTTTTTTATTTATTATTTTTCTTATCCTTTCTTTGTCATTGACTATTATTATATTTTGTTTCTTTATTAATTTATTTTATTTTTATAATCCTTTTTCTTTCTTGCTTGCTTTCTAGCTTTTTTGCTCTTCTTTTTTATTTATTTATTGAATTGAATATTTTTATTCCCTTCTTCCTTCCTTTATGTGTCAATAATACTAATAAATTAATATTATTAATAATAATAATAATAACATTTTATTTATAAGCGCCTTTCAAAGTAGCCAAGGCTGCATGATTTAATACAAACGATTTTTTCATTTATTTATCCTTTCTTTTTCTCTCTTTCTTTATATTTGCCTTTTTCTTCTTTTCTTATTCCTCCATTATTCCACACAGGTGTTCTTTGGTCAGAATAAGCACACATCCCCACATGCACACTCCAAAATGTCGTGTAAAGCTGAAGGTGATGGTCTTGGCTCACTGGAAGGTGCTGGTGCTCATTAAACCCTGTTGGATGAGAGACGTTTCGGGAAACAGCTTGACCTCTGAGCGCCTCGGGCACGAATCGTTTGTTTTTAAGAGCATCTTGTACTATAACCGACTCTTCTTGGAAGGACGAAAATAATTGGGTGGTTTTTTTAACCTGGATCAGTCATCATCCGTCTCTATTTTTGTCTGGTAATTGTCCTCCAAGTCACTCTCGCTTCTTCTGCTCCTCACACAATACTT
This sequence comes from Microcambeva bendego, assembly GCA_034509265.1. Lineage (NCBI taxonomy): Eukaryota > Metazoa > Chordata > Actinopteri > Siluriformes > Trichomycteridae > Microcambeva > Microcambeva bendego. The sequence goes on from JAYDZG010000036.1 coordinate 1,515,584, forward strand.
ACTATATGTTCAAAAGTACGTGGACACCTTTTCTAGTTATTGGGGGTTTCAGTTCATATGCCAAACAAATGAATTATGATGGATCGTAGCCATGTAGTGCACAAGTGACCCAACGGGCACAGATTCCCACAGATACACTACAAATCCCTACGCCAAGGGACTGAATTGGTCCAAAAACCTTT
>JAYDZG010000036.1:1567158-1578695 GCA_034509265.1 Microcambeva bendego
CCCCCAAGGCTCCATCCTAGGTCCGGTTAAAATGAAGTTACATTCCGAGAGTGACAGAAAATAAGAGATCGACCCCGTCATGGTGGCTGTAATTAGTTGTGCAGGATGCACGTGGGAACAGGTTTGCTGATTGTTTGGGTTCACTCGTCCCCTAGGAAGAAGGGTCACTGCAAACCAGTTCCAAACTTTTTCGGACCGCTTAATAATATGAGCTCATACTTTTGTTTTTGTACCTCGACTGTACGAGTCACGAGACGTCTCGAAGAACGACTTTCCACGTTCCCGAGTGGTACGGTCGATATCTTCGGTTTGGTTCACTTCTAATGGAAGCTTGTGCCCTGGCGTCCCCCAAGGCTCGGCCCTAGGTCCGGTTAAAGTTCAAAGAGAAAAACAGAGAAATTTACACTCTAGAGATCGACCCCATCACGGTGGCTGTAATTAGGTGCCCCCACCCCCCATATCCCCCTCCCCTTCCTGCAAATCAGTTCCAAGAGTCGTGGACAGTTTCAAACTAATGCGAGTTTGTTCTTTAGTAATTCATGTGGCGTTTCTAACAGCAACGTTCTTTTCCACTCAGGTCCAAGATGCGCGACACCAAGGTCCTGATCGAGGACACCGACGACGACACTTGACCTCCAACCAGCCCAGCCAGAGCTCCTTCGAACCCTCGAAACTACCCGGAGTCTCTTCAGGGGCCTTTAACTTTCCACGGCTATTCGAGTAGTCCATCACAGAGCTGCCTATCTACACACACACTCGTTCTCTGAGACGAACCGATCGCATTAGCCACACTAGCACAGGAACAGACGCCAACATTTTCTCTCAGTTTTATTGTTACTGCCTTGAATATCGACTCGGAAAAGAGACACACACACAAAAAAAATCATCGAACCTTGTGAGCTTGTATGTGCGCCGACGCACCGCAGGGATCTGAGCGTGATAATCAACGATCGGTGCCGCCACGGGCGTCATATAATGTATGGAACACTCGCCGACAAGACCATGGACCATGTCTGTTGAAGACCACGCCTGTGTACGTGTTTTTTGAAGACCGTAGTGTTCATGTAGCAGTCCGTGTACACGTCCTAGCAATCGCTCGATGATATATTTGTTGGATTTTTTCTTTTTTTTTACTTTTTAAGAAATGTGCATTATATTGTTATTTATGTGAAGGAAAGCTGCCTTGGTTGAGTAACTGAAAATACTGTTCGAGGATGCCGAAGGTGTGTGAACGTCTGCCCCGAATAAGGAACTGAACTTAGTTCCAAACCCTCAGGTTGCTTTGAAAGGATGATGGCCAGATGCACCACTTAAAAGGGTGAACTAACTAGCTACACATGGGTACCCGATAACAAATGCAGAAGTAAATGCTTCATCGATGGTCTCTACCATAACAGGACGGTACAGGCTTGAAAATTCGACCTCCTACAGTGAGAGTACGCATGTGTACAAGTATCCATCACAGTCCAAAGTGATGCTCGAGCTCGTACCTCGTACTTCTGATGAAAGATTTTTGCCACGGCATCCCCCAAGACTCGACCCTCAGTCCGGTTGAAATTAGGTTACATTAGAGGAGTGACGAAACTAAATGTCCAGAGATAAACCCTGTCATGCCGACTGTATTTGGGTCTGCTTTGAGAAGGTCGACCAACGGGCGTGGTCTCTGGGTCCAGTCGTCCCCTCGGTGGGAAAGGTCACTGCAAGGTTTTTTGGATAACTTTAAGTAACAGGAGATTTTTTCTATTCCAAGATACTCCCTTCACCCTTGAACAGGCCACAGGGGGACGTGTAATAGTTGCCCGTCATAGGCTGTGACCTTTATTTGGACCAGTGTACACCAGTGTTGTCGAACACCAATCATTGATCATTCGAAGGAGCGGTGCTCCGTCCCTCCGAGGTGCTTCCAGAGACTTGCGGATCGCCACCAAGTCACCTTAAAGCACGTCGGTAGGCGGTGGACGCCCGACACTCTTTCATCCGTCGCCCGTCTGTAGCTAGCTAGTTCAGAGTGGTGAGCACCGGCTCGTTTTCTTGTGTTTTGTGTATTTAAAGCATGATGCCAATGCAATTTGAACGAGTGCTGCTTCATTACAACCTGCCGGAGAGCCTTCCAGCAGAGTTTGGCTCCATGGCTCCTTGAGGAGCACGCCAAATGGAACATTCCACTAGAGCTTTAGGGGTTTTCATGTGGGGAGGGGAACGGAGGCCTGTCGGTAGGTCCACGTCAGGTTGTGAGCTGCAATATAAGCTGTCTTGAAAGCGCCTTTCTTCTTCGTTTTTCTCATACTTGGCATTCCCTAGCATCTTCTATCCATCAGTGAAACGTACCGCCAATACTAGCATATTTATTTGTATGAATGTCCAGCACATTCCAGTGTGGTGCAGTTTCCTTTCTAGAGGTCTTCCAGAGACGACAGATGCCACCCAGGCACCTTTTCCATCGTCGGCAGACGACCCTATTCACGACCACTTTGAGCCAGACTTGGAGCATGGACCCGCGGATGCCTCGGAAACCGCCTCCGCCACCCTGGACATCCAGATTCGGCAGTGGCGTCCCACAAGGCCCGATCCTAGGTCCGATCGAAGTGGACGGTCGTCAGTGGACAGGTGTAATTCTGGGTATTTCCGTCGTGTTGCATGAGGCTGGGCGACTCCCGCCCCCTGCAGGAAGTTTAGATTCACTTCAGTTCGTCTGCAATAATCGGAATCGCTCCTGTTCAGACATCGTGTCCCGTACTACTGTCCCAAGTGAAAGCTTGGACCACAAATGCTTTCTTTGTTTCGTTTCGGAATCGTTCGGACAGAAATGAACTCCCGTCGTTCATTTGCTTCAATGTCGTGCGTGTCGTGTTTTTCCGCTATGCTTTTTTTTACGCTTTGAGTTTAAATGTCCGCATACCGTTAAAACCATCCCATGTGTGACTGGCGCTAGCCGAATAAAAAATAAAACATTTTAATGGTGGAAGTATCCCTGTACACAGCAACGACAATATGTGGCTGAACGTATGTGGCCGTCTCTGTTATTAAATGCATTAAGTCTTAAGTCTTGTTTAGGCCTAGATCTTCAAGTGACCGTGGCTGGACTGTTGTGATCTTACTTCTCATTGGCACTCGCATCTTGTGTGACCTGATGAGTCCCTTGGCGAACGGCGAATGACCTCTGTTTATGAGAGGTCATTATAACACCTTCACACCTTCAGTCTTGCAGTCATGAACAAGCACCGAGCGCTTGGAGATGAGCAACAAAGCTAACATCACATTGTAGCCGTAGCCACCCAGGTTAGCTTGTTAGCAATTGGTTATATATTTTTTATATATTCCGCCAACATCCAGCACCGAGATTCTGAGCTTCCTAGTTCGGCCTTGCCACCAGTAGGCTGGGCGCCACCCGGCGGACATAGTTGGCATTGCATGCAGCAGATCCAATTTTGACAACTTATGTCATAATAATAATAATTAAAAAAAAAAACAATAAGATGAAGATAACGTGTCAGCCATCTTTTAGTCACAGTAAACAAACCTAAGACTCTCACGATCGTAATCTCAACCCACGCACCGCTGATCCTTCTGGTCCAGGCTGACTGGGGCATCGCTGATTCAGGTCTCTGCCAGCTTCTCAAGGTCACTTAGATACGTAGAGCTTTTCTGACGAGTTAAGCTCAAGGAAAACCTAAACTCACTTACATTTCCACTTCTACTGTTCCAAGGTGAATAAAAGCACCTGAATTTAACGTGCTGAGTCCGGATTAAGACTCTCTTCTAATGCTTTTGCGCTTCATCCAGTTTTTAAACGCTCTTGCACCACCTTGTGGCCAATAGTGGAACTACACGATTCGATTATTTTCTCAGAGATAGGCTGCAAGATTTCCACTTAGATCGACGATTTCGAGTTCAAGAGAGATGCTTTATTGTCATCTCAGCTACATTCAAGTACACATTTAAGCGGAAAACGTTCCTTCAGGATCAATTCAATGCAATGCACCAATTCAATGCAGTACGATACATGAAAAAGGGCTTTTTCTAATCTAAGTAAGTAATTAAGGAAGACAAACAAACAATACATGTCACGGCCATGGATATATAACGTGCTGGAGGTAAATTCCTCTCCTGCAAAAAGGTTGATTGGAGACACTGAATCGTCCTGCATGTACCTGTGATGGACCAGCGCCTCATCCAGGGTGTTACCGTGTGCCTTGCGCCCATTGAACAGCTGGGATAGGCTCCAGCACCCCTCCCTGACCCTAATTAGGATAAGGGGTTAAAGACAATGAACTGATATGAACTGAACTTCCAATTGGATGGATGGACAGAGAGTTCAGTTCAGTTCCATAAACTACTTATCCTAATTAGGGTCGGGTAGGGGTGCTGGAGCTTATCCCAGTTCTTCAACTGGCGCAAGGCACACAGCGACACCCTGGATGGGGTGCAAGTCCATCACAGTGGACAGAAAGACAGAGTTTTAAACAATACACAGTTTTTATTGTGTAAACTGGCAAACACAGAACACCACAGGAACCCCCTGGGATCACCCAACAGGTCACACAGGTTCAGCGTCTCCTTCAGTGTCCCTAGAATTACAAAAGTAAAACACTCCAGAGCAGACAATCACTATCTACAACCCCAAATCAGAAAAGGCTGGAACACATCCAAAAGAAGTTGCGAAGCAATTTATGGCTAGAAATTAGGTAAAAGAAATAGATAATTATGTGATTCCAAGGTGGTGATTGTAATGATGCCAATCTCTGTTTAGCAAAGATGGCCAGATGATCTCCAGTTTCTCCCTTAACTGTGCACTATATCATTAAATGATACAGGGAATCGAGAGGAATCAGTGCGCAAAAACCATTGGCGACGCTACCGTTGATTCTGAATGGGACCCTTTGTGGTTTCCATAACACATTAATAGCACAGTAAGCACACCTTTGGTGATCCTTTTTTACGTCTTTGCTGTACCTAAACATAAGTATTTTGACAATTATGAATATACTTTCTAATTGTTTCTTTATTAAGTACGTACACAATTTGGATACCGAGTTACATATTTATAGGGATTTTTGCAAATATTTACAAGATGAGAGAAATGATAACAGAGGAATTATTTACAATTGCTATGTACAACGTACAATGAATTAAGACAGAAAACACAGGCTTACACACTCAAACACAGACAACAATATATGCCAAGCAAATATATGCCAAGCACTAAACTACCACACATACCAACACCACAATCTACCATCCTCTAAAGCCAAAGTCAGAATAAGATATATACTGCTGATTGTTTCTTAAATGGAGAAAAATTCCTGCCTCCTTTCAGGATCTGTTGCCATTTCCTGAACCCAGTGATCAATTGGATGTGCTCCGGTCATGGTTCATTACAAATTAGTTATTCATTAGGCGTTTTCCTGTAGTTAAATGACATGAGCAAAAGCAAAACACCAGTATACAAATACCCAGCTGGCCTTGGGGTGACCCTAACTGTGCTACATGTGCAGTGTTTTCATGTTTATTTTTCATTAGTATTTTGACTTGTAATTCTTGTTATATCTTATTATATTCTTAGATTATATTTACTTTTATTGTACATTGTCCTTGGGCGTCTTGAAAGACAGGGTATCTTGCAAGGATACCCTGTCCAAAATATTTTTTTCAGTTTGTGAGCAATCTGCAAGCAAATGGCAGGTAACTTGGCTCAAGTCAATTACAGTTCACACATAGCAATCAAGAGCCAATTTTTAGCACATTCTATGGCAAGGCAAAAATGCACAAAGTGAGCAAAAATGCACCTAAATGAGACATAGAAGTCACGATGCTATGTATTGCTACAAAGATGCATAATTAAACAAACACATGACCAAGATTTACCGCCAAGTCTATGTCCAGGTCTTTTGTGTGGTTTCTTATTAATGTAAAAACTGTAGAATAAAAAATGGGACTCATTGAATATCAATAAGCATTGAGCCATTAGGAGGTCTGAACTCTCAGACAAAAGACAGAATGTTTAAATGAAAAAACACTGTCCTGCCGTTGCCAAATCTCTATATCAACTTGACAGCACTTGCTATTATAGACAGGAGGCCAGCCAGTAGTGTTCAATTAGTTTAAACAAAAAGGTTCAGCAAACATATGCCTCAAGCGAGAACAGCAGTGGTGGAACTGTAATATAAAAAGGAGACTATGCAGGGTGTGTGTGGTAAATATATGAACAGAACCCAAGTAGCATTTCAGTGAAGATGGATGGAGACAGCTAGGCAGCCAGCTAAGACAAACAAGCAGACAGAAAGCTAGGAAGGCAGCCACCTAGGCAGGCAAGCAGACAGAAACAGACAGACATAGAAATGTTGGGATTACCTTCACATCAGAGGAAGAATCAAATGCTAGTCATTGAGTCAGTTTAAAGCTTCAAAATAAGGCATCTTAGTAGGCAGCACTTTAAAGCATCTTAGAATTTAAACATCTTGGGAGAGCTTGTGGGATGATGTAATGTATAATAACATAAAAAGACTTAATGGTGTAGAGTGACATACATGTAAACAGACCCATGGAGACTGGCCATTAAGTACTTGAGGTGAGATATAACACAAAAGGTAGAATACTACAGTAAAACTTAATAATAAGCCTGCAACAACAAGTTTAATTAGAGGAAATCCAGAACAATTGGATGGCAATAAACTGAGCACAACAGGGACTCCACTACATACCGTGGTATCACTGGTGTACCAAGAGTCTATCAAACTATCAAGAAAACAACCAAGCTGAAGGTCACACAGTGGTTACTTGTGATTAATAAACCCAGAGAAAATTTTAATTATTGTCTCATTCAGAAAGCCAGGATTTCATCTTCTGTAGTTACGGTGATTACTAAATTGAAGTATTGCAAATCCATTCTCATCATTTGGTCAGTGTCAGTATCATGGAATAGACCATTAATATTTAAATGCATTTAATTACTAAGCTCTCACACTGGGTGAAATTTGAATTGCTACATGGGAATGCTAAATGTCTGGCAAGGTTGATGATGAACATTTACCTTTTCTGTATTAAGCAGATGTTTTCATCCAAAGCATCTTATAGTACTATCACAGTATACACTATATACTATCCCAGTGGGTTAAAGGCCGTTTGCAATGGCTTAACAGTGAAAAACTGGTAGTGGTGGGGCTTGAACCAGTAACCTCAAATACTAGTCCAACGCAACGGAAGGCAATAACCCTAGCGGTTATTGAATAAACTGTCAAAAAACCATCAACAACTGCATGTCACAACTTCTAGTCCAGCATTAGTGTGTGAACAATTGAATGGAAAAGAATGGCTTTGTTAGTCACTTAAACATAGACATGTGTACAATACAAAGAAATTCATTCTCTGTGCTACTCCTCTTTATTTATGGTCTTTCCCTTCCTGCAGACTGAATGCCAAGTTATGCCTGCTAAAGGGGGACACAGCTGACCATTATCAGAGCTTAGATTTGAAATTAACTCAAAATCTCAACATTGGTGAGCAAAATTTTCATGCTGTTTGATACAGCTTGGTAAATATATTTTGGTACGTTGACCACATCTGGTGAAAACGGATCAAGTAAAATATGTTATAAAGGTTTTTAAAAAATGTCTTAAAAAATTATGCTTTTCCAGCATAATTACTGCAGGATAAATTAAGTACAAAAAATAGATTTTTAAGCGCTTAAATATACTGGGAGACCTTAAAATCCAAGTCTTATGAGAAACCACTGCTTCCAAAAAGTTGTTAGGTACAAAATACATAAACACAAACCGACATCGGGGAAATACCTTCAAAATATCTGCAGCAATATGAAATCAGAATTAAAGAGGTTAAATAAGTGTACAGGTCATATAGTACTTATGATTTAATGACTGTTTAATTTCTGTAAAATAAATTATAAGCAGAATAATTTATTAATAAAAAATAAATATTTTAAAAACATGTGGTGACCCCAGAAAAAAAAAACTTTGAGAACCACTGCTCTAAAGTTAAAATGGTTTGGTTACATTTACTTGTAATATATGATTTTATTAAGGTGCTGGGCTAGTAATCAGAAGGTCACTTGTTCAAGCCCCACCATAAGGATTAAACGACAGACGTTTTCAAAGATCAGCTCCATAACATTTGTAATATGTGATTTTATGATTGAATGTCTCTCTTAATCCACTTAAATAGAAATTTCCTCTATGTTCAAACGTGACAGAAACTGATGCATGCCGATACATTCTCCCTCTGCCTGTTTAACACACTCTACGGATGCAGACACTTTCCATTTACTGATTGTTAAATAAAGTATTCTGTTCTAATTCGCTATGCGCAGCACTCCATCTTTCCTTGACTGGGTGGCCGTTATTAGATGAAAAAGCGATCCATGGAGCAAACGAGAGGAGTATGGAAAGACAGAGGAGACGAGGGAGAAAAGGAAATAAGAGAGGGAAATGCTGATGTGGAGTCCTGGTCGGACAGGGCTTTAATTGATTGTTCAGGAGGGAGGGAGAGGGAGAGAGGAGGATATGAATGAAGATAGGGTTGAGGGGGAAATCGATGCTGGAGAGAAGGAGCAATCTCTTGGCCTTGGGTTGGATTTATGGATAAATGAACTAGAGCACTTTAAAGAGCTAGACTCACAGCTTAAATAACACCAACACGTGAATATAGAATCACTGAATTTCAAATAATTATTGAACAGATTGAAACACTTCTGTAAGCTAAAAATATTTCAAACACCTACAAAACCTGACATTTAAAATATTTGCAATTGTTTAAAGCTTAACGAAAAACACTAACATTTTGCACAGAGTTGTTTAATTTGGCTTTGGTCAAAAACAGCAGCATCGACTGAACATGTTAAATAAGTATTGGAAGTCAGACTTCTTTGTCTGGCTACTAATTGGTGCACAAGATGAGAAACGAACAGAATATTGTATTCTCTGGCTGAGCATTCCGTTTACAATTTCATCACAGTCTTAAACCCTTGGTACCAAACTTAATAGCTACCCCAAAATTACATAGTATGTTATGTATGGGAAAACAGGGAAACACATGCATAAATAAAATTGATTATGTAAATTCTGCTTAATTCTGCATAAATTATTATGTTGTATGGTAGAACACATAACGTTCTAAATTGTGATGTTTGTTTTAAGTACAGTAATACAGTGTATTGTTGATTATTGTTGTTTGTTACAGTCATGCCTATTCTGTAATTTAAGATTTAAAATGTATAAAATCTACTTGCATTTAAACAAAACATTAATATTACATTATTACAAAGATTATTAAGACTATAAAGATTATTATTATTGAAAGGTTAGGGTGAGGAAGTGGTTTGGGAGGTCTGGTATGGATTAATTCTATTGACATTTCTTATGGGGAAAATGGACTTCATTTACCAACATTTTTAAGAACAATCCTTAAGTAAAGAGTTAAAAACAATCTTTCAGAACACAGGTTAACAAAACTAAAACTCAGTCACTTAAGTACCATTTTTTGCTTTCTCAGATCCCAAATGCTTTACACAAACAAAAAATACATTTTCCATTAACATTTTTATTCAGAGTGCTTCCATAGTAAACATGATCATACTGTAGTTTAAATCTACAACAATTGTTAACGCTGTTTAACCATTTATTAAATATGATATTTTAGTTAGCACAAGTCATCTTCATGCTTGGTAAAGAGCTAAGTTTTATGAATATATGAAATAGAATAATTCACAATATGTCTGACTTGACCAAAAGTCCATATGCAACCCAGACACACCCTTGTCAACTGAGGCAGTCGTGGCCTGTTGGTTGGGGAACTGGGCTTGTGAGGTAGCCGGTTCAATTCCCAGAGCCAAAAGGTCATGACTGAAGTGTCCTTGAGCAAGGCACCTAACCTCTAATAGCCAATAGGGTGCCGTGGCTAGGGTGGCCCACCGCTCCGGGCAGGTGTGCTCGTTGCCCCCTAGTGTTCACTAGTGTGTATGTGTGTTTCACTGCATGGATTGGGTTAAAATGCAAAGAACAAGTTCACTTCACAGTAATGAAAAGAGTAAATCTAAATCTATTTGCTAAACTGTGTGATTCATAACAGTTTAATTCACCTACTATTAGTAGTATTAGTAGGGTGTATACAAAGGCTATAAAGCTATACCTTTTGTTTATCTCCTAGATGTTTATAGGAACTGTACTCCACACAAAACAGACAACATTCATGAAGGCCTCAACAGACAACTATTGCTCCCATTTCTTGCAAGCTTCCAGAAGAATCAATTGCCCGTTCGCCCCCTAGAGTCTGCTGTGAGTCTTTTCTCTTACATAACTGGATAAATGGCACACTTGGGTCATTGTTGGGTCCTTGAGCGAGACCCTTAACCCTCACTGCTCCAAAGTTGGGATATGCGAAGAAAAGAATTTTGTTGTACTGTACATCTGTATATGTGTATCTGGATGTGATTGTGTGGATTGAATAAACCTGAGTAGTCTTAGAGGACTTACAGAGACAGCTGTACCATTCAGCTCACTTATAGTTGTGTTTCCCACCATTCAGATGAGTACTATTCCTGGAGCAGGATGTTAGAGTAAAATTGTCCTATTATGGTGTCCAAAAAGAATTGGGACAGTAAAGCACTTACCATTTTGTAATTTTGCCATTTCTTTTTTTACCACAAAACAAGTGTTTTTTAGTGTTTTAGCTTTTATTTTCCTTAAAATGGGGTTGTCGTTTTTTCTACCTATGATTTTGTTCTTACTGTAAATCCTTACTGTGTTCTTACTGTAAATATTTGCACATTCGAATAATTCGATGTATTCGAGATCCTGGCTCTGGTGTTCAGTGTGTGCTTTACCGCTGCACCACCTGAGCGACATGGACAGAGCCAGACATTTAAAACAGGCGAAGCTTAGCCCAAATGTCCAGGATAATTCTCATCTCTGAAGATTTATTTGCCCATTTACAGCAGTGACATGAACTCTATTTCAAGCCGACTGAGACAACAGAATTCCTAAACAAATCAGTACATTCTATGTGCAATACATGCTAGATTTTCCCCACAAAAACAGAGGCCAACATTGTCTGAGATGCAATCTAAATAATATTGGTAAAATACATATTTCGGCATTATTAATCTTCCCAACTCCTTCTGTAACAGTTTGTTGTTTGTTGGAGCAGAATTCAGAAGTGAAATGAAGGATTGTGAATTACGCTAAATTAATGGGTCTTCAAAAGTCCCAAAATGAAAAAAAAAAATTGTTCTCTACATTTTATTATATTAAATTTATGCTCAAAATAGCAAATATGAAATATTCAAATTAATTAATAACTGTATACATTTAAAAGGTAAGAGCCATTAGGGGGTCAACCTGCATCTTCATTTAGCCCACTCTTTTTCTTTAATTCTCTTCACTCTATCCTCACAGATCACATATTTGGGTGGTGAATAATTCAGCACTACAGTGACATTGATGTGGGATGGTGTGCTAGTGTGTGTGCTCTCATATGAGTGGATCAGACAAAGCAGTGCATATTTAAACACATCACACTTCATTGCT
>JAYDZG010000036.1:1889650-1899771 GCA_034509265.1 Microcambeva bendego
TATTTGTAGATGTCTACGGTTCCTGTAGAAACTTAGCAGTGACTGCTTGACCTTGAGGGTGCAGGTTCTCCTACAGCTAAGGTCAGCGTAGCCACCTGAGCGCCGATGTTATTCTTGCTTTGGCGAATGTTCAAAGAACATGAAATCCTGTACAAAGAGAGATACGGGCTCCAGTCAGTGGCTGAGTTCCCAGAATAATAAAGCGTCACGGACATCGCGGCGAAACTCACGATGAGGAAACACGCCGCTAGCAGAACGGCTTTGATTTTTACATCCATGTCGATGGGAAACCTCACTCCGAAATTATCCGCATCTGTGAACATCTCGGCCTCCAGGCCCGTCCAGTGTTTACTGATCCTCCCGATGACGGAGGCTTCGTCCGGGGACGTCACCTACCGGAGATAAGAGCTGCTGTTGGATTCATACTTCCTCTGGACACACGTTTAATTGCTTATACTTTACACCAGTGGTTCTCAACCACCCATTATCAAACCAGAACTACACATGTTCCACTTTTGCGTACCACAGTTTGAGAACCACTGGTTTAGACCAACACACACCGATAGGTCAATGAGCCAGTCCACTAATGGGTCAATCCACCAGTGGAAAAGCCCACCAATCAAAGTCCACCAAGGTGCCAATGGATCAGTGCACTTCTCGGCGCACTGCTTGGCCTCCGAACAGCATTAGCATTTTAGGCAACAGTTTTACCTTTAAATATATACACTATATGGTCAAATGTATGTGGACGCCAGGCCAAATGATCATCAGTGACTTGCACAGAGCCTCAAACTGACGTCTGGGTAAAATCTATGGGATGAACTGGATTGTTGATCATGATTATGAATGCAAAACCTTCTGGATTAGCTCTTCTAGATTTGTTTCCCCCATAGTTTTTGAAAGTCACATGTTCGAACTGGCCTTCTTGTTTCCAAGTTTGGACGTGCACGTGTGACGTGCAGGGTCATTATCGCATTCGTAAGCTGTATATAACGAGCGTGGAGCGGACCAAGGAGCGATACTTGAGGGACACCTTCTGAGGCGATCACAGAATATTGCTCAGTGAATCAGAGAACCTCAAAATTGACGTCAGAGCAGCAGTTACAGTCGCAGAAAGGTCCCACAACTCTCAGCACCGCTTCTCTTCTCTCGTCCCGAATGGTGAACTTGGGCAGGAAAGGGTGCCAGTCCTGGACCACAAATCCGATGGCGGTGCCGCGAGGCGCCTGGACCTCGAGCTGGAACACAGAGGTGAAGATTTGATGATTTTTTTTAAAGTAACTCATCTAAAATGTACTCAGAGTAAACGTTACTTAAGTATTTTTTAACAGAAGGGGGCGCTGTGTCTCTTTTATAATCAAAAAGGAAAGAATCTCACAATCATTATCAATATCACTCAATTAGAGTAACGCGAGTAAATGTAATTCGTTATGTTCTATCTAACGTACACATACATAACACACAGTGTCGACTGAAGCGCTTTCATCCCGTACCTCCTGGAGGCAGCACGGGAAACAACAAGCGCTGCACTTCAGAGGCCGTACGAGGGTGAGCACTTCCTGTCCCAGGCTGTCGTGTATGTGCAGGACGAACGAGCGCACCGAGCCACAGGCGATCCTGGAACAGAAGTCGCTCTCCTCGACGGCCGAGAAGACCTGCTGTCCAAGAGTGTTCCTCACCAGGTAGCGGTTACACGTCTCCCAGCCCAACAGCGCTTAGCGAGAGAGAGAGAGAGAGAGAGATTATGTTAAGCACGCTAGCACACCAGAAGTTTGAACCTCAGCTCTGCCATATACACGCCCAGCCCTGTAATCCCGCTAAAATGAACGATGACGGTTACCTTCAATGAGCTCCACTTGCTGATGGACGAGAAGCTGGTCCACCTGTGTGATGACACCAGAATAGTGTCGTTAACCCTGCAGGAATGGACGCCAACACGCTAAACAGTTAGCCTGGGTTAGCCTGGCTGATCCCCGCCCTGATTGTGGAAAGCGAGGCCGCCACACTCCCCTACGGAACCCGTTTAGTACCGATCAACATTGGAGAACCACCGAGGTCATAATGGTATCAATTATCAATCACAGTCACCTGTGTCAAATACTCCAGCCCGGGCGGGCATCCAGCTGGTATCGCCCGAGCTGGCATCATCCTGGGTATCTGAGCAGGCCCGTAACCTGAAGAACCAACCCAGCACACAACGCGGATTCACGCAAAACATCTCCAATCAAGCTATCGACCTTGTGAAAGATTTATCCCAATGTGGAGGTCAACTGTAACGTGATGTACCTGGTGGAGGAGGCAGCAGTGCGGGTTCCTGAGGAGGCACGAACCCTGGGGTGAAGAGACACCGAAAATTAATCTGGAATCCCAACACGCCGTGTGTATTGGACGAGATTAATCGATGAAAAGGCACCTGGTGGAAGGAGAACGTGTCCGTTTGATGATGTGCCCCCGTGGACATCAGCAGAAAGATCAGTAGTATAAACTGTGGTGTAAACAGTAACAAGGAGCTCATGGGCCCAAGAGCAGAAAAAGAGCCCGCCTCTCTAAAATTATATACATATACTGTATACAATCATGAAAAAATATAGGAGACAATTTCAAAATCATCAGTTTTTCTATCTATACAATTTCTGGGTGTGTTTGACCACTTATGACTGATAATTTTGAAGTGGTCTGTCTATCTGTCTATCTATCTATCTTTATTTAATTCTATGTTATCGTAGTCTTTATGTAATCTGGAAACCCAGATTAAAGGGACGTCTGGACATACGACTAAATCTGTCTGGGTCAAGGCGTCTTTCAAACGACGCATGGTTTGGGTTATTTACTTACCAGGCATCATGGGTGACGTGCCAGTCGTGCCAGGAGGGCCGACAGGTCCACCTGATGGATAAAACGTAATGCAAGTATAGTCTGTATGCAGTTAATAATCTTCATTGTTTTAGTGCTGGATTAGACGCTAGTTCATTAATTGGTGAATGTTTCAGTAACATTAGTCAAATCTTTTTTTTATATATAAAACTCTGTAATAAATATTCACGACTGGTTCCTCATTATCAGAGGTGGCAGACGTACACACTTTCTGTACTTCAGTAAAAGTACTAGTAATCTAGGAAATAAAATACTCGAGTAAAAGTTGAAATAGGCATAATTTTTAACTCAAGAAGAAGTATAAGATTACATCGCCGTATATGTACTTTAAGTAAAAAAAAAAAAAATTAAATTCAGTTTTGTGAGTTTTATTATTTTTATTGAAGGATCTGATTTGTTCTACAGTAAAGCAGGACGTCGTGGATGAGCGTCTTAAGAATTCGTAACCTCCCCTACATTAGAACGCTCTGTAGGCCAGTTAAACATTCACATAATTGACTGTTAAATAAAAATGATCCTCCTACCTTGCCCATACATGTTTGAAGGACGTTGGTCTTAATCTTAGAGCTATAAAACGAAACAAGTCGACAGATTAACGCGTTTAGGAAATATATTCTTGGATTTTCTTCGCATCCGTCGATCCGAGTCCACGTCTGAATTATTCACTGGAGGGAATTCACACAATGAAAGAAATGAAAATCCTTCTGTACATTATTTATGAATTTTTCTGAACCTGAGCTGGTGTTAGGAGAAGTGTCCGCTTACAGAACAGCCAGAAAACCCAAACAGCCGCCAGCAAGATCCACACGCCAATGGGAAAGACAAGAGCGGTGTGTCTGTTGGGCTTCTGGACACAGATACACCGAGTGATGGTGGATGAGAAGCTCTGGTCTGGGTTCTAAAACGGTCGAGGTTCTAAGCAGGCCACTGGAGTTCCACCACACTGGTCAATTACGTCTTTAGAAATAGATTTGCTTCATATCGTCGCTGTCCAATGAAAAACACACACAAATGTCACAAACCATAATGTTAGTTAGTTATTGGTAAGTTTGCTGACAGCACCGGAGTGTGTGTGTACACACACACACACACACACACACACTCGAGAGGTTTGATGCACAGGTCTAGCAGCCAATGGAGAAACTTGTTACAGATACTGTGTGTGTGTTTTTTTTTCTTTTCATTTGGCATTTTTGATATTCACTTTAACCAACAGATAAAGAACTAAATCCACAATCCTCACGTCCAAAGTGAAAATCACTTTTAAAAATAATAGCAAAATGGAGATACACGTTTTTCATGACGTTTGTCACATATAAACATTAATTGTGCATCGCAGCTTGGGTACCACCGTCCCTACTTATGGACAGTAGTAGCCTTGTGCATTTATGTGATTTACTTTATGTGGATTAGGACTGTTCTATTATTTTATACGAAGAGCTTTTTCAGTATTTGTAAGGATCCTTGCTATATGCGAGTATAACCTATACTAAAGCAAGCTTCTATACCATTCTCACTAATGTTAAACATCATAGCACTCCTTCACTATACTATTAAAGGTCAGAATTGTTTTAGGGAGAAAAAAAAAGTGAACTTTCGCAAAAGTAAAATAAGGTCAAGTAATTTCTTTAAATAAACATCATCTTGGCACAGTTATAAGATTGCAGGACTAAAACCCACTGATGAGCAAACAGAGGTAAAGAAGAAACAAATGAGAGACCCAGCAGGACGTGTCTGCCATAGCTGGGTCGATTAGAATCCAATTAAATAATAAAGTAAACCAATTATTTTATATAACTTCCCCAATGAATTAATTAAACAGGTTTATTTTATATAATTTCCCCAAGTTATAACTACACTAATGCATCTTTAGTTCAGTTCGCTGTCCAGTCCTGCTACAAAGTGTTTCTACATTACTCACTTGCTGTCCACGTCGAGACGATCTCAGGAGCTTCCGGAGAACTCAACGAAGCACAGACCCAAGACACCTTATAACCCCGAGTCCATGTCACCCGGGCACTCACGAACAAGATTCTCACGCCATGGGAGCTCCCGTCTTCATTTTTAATGACCACTGCATGGTGGCGAGGACACTCGATAGCCCTGGTTCGTAAAATCTACCACCCCCGTATACACAGAGGGGGCATTTGAATGCCACGTGGTAATGTGATGTAGTATTGGTGTGTGTGAGAGATACTCTGAACTCAGAGTTATATATTATATTCTGACCCTTTTGCTCCAGAGGTCAAGCTATATTTCTAAAAAAGACTTTAAACTGGGTGCTTTAATCATTTCCATTATTTATTGCTGTGAAATATGGTCATCATCAAGTCTTTTGCATCTTCAGTGTTGTGGTTACATGCTTTGGTCATCATCAAGTCTTTTGCATCTTCAGTGTTGTAGTTACATGCTTTGGTCTTTTGCATCTTCAGTCTTGTGGTTAAACACTTAAACACATTTTCATACCTTACTAACTGGAATATTTTCTTAACATTCCTGTTAACACGTTTTCCCACTTACAACCATACGTGAGCTGCTCCATGTGAACCCAACGCCGAGAGTTCTCCGAAGGGTCTCGTCCTAGACTACAACCCCGTGGATCACTGGCTATTACGTACCCTTAATATGCATTTTAAATTCTACAAGACTTCCATTTATTTGTAAACGAATCTCGTCGCTGTCCAAAGAAAAACTCGGATCTCCAAAAACCCTCACAGCTAAATACAACCTTAGTTAGTTTTTGGCAAGTTTGCTAGGAGGTAGCAGTCAAAATGGAGAGCGAACACACAAATGACCCTCATTACAGAGAATTTTTTTCTTTTTATTGAATCTTTTGTCGCTTTTATGAACAAATTTTATGAGAAAATTAAACCTGCAATTCACACATGTAAAGAAAAAAAGCTAAAATGGAGATCCTCGTTTCTCACTGTACAGCGACGAGATGTTTGTTGATGGTGTATCGTTACACACTGGATTGTTAATGTCCTGGTTTTTTTATTTTTATTTGAGTGCAACAATGTGAATTTCCCCGCCGTGTGATTAATAAAAGATTCCCAAACCGTATTTTGGCCTGAAAGCCACCACGTGAGGTGATGAGGTGTAACGAGCCTTCGAAGTTTGTGTGCTGAAGCATAAAAACGAGGAAACGGCTTTTATTTACGATCTGTGTAACACCAAGGTCAGAAATACCTTCCAAAAATACCACCAAAATAAAATCATACGGTGTGAACTAGGCATCGAACTAACCGCTAATGATGCTTCATCTACTCTGCTGCCACCTGGTGGACCGGGACCGGACCACAACGCCAAGCCACGATGAATGAAATCATCGGCTTAAAGCACTGAGGACTTCAGTCCATGAGAAGCTGTTAAGCCTTATAAGTAACCCCTAGAACATCAGATCAGCTGCCATAGCAATCATGATCAAAGAGTGAGTCAATAGGATGCTGAGATGATCATCACCACACCCCTTAGTCCAGCCCTCAACACTACAGGACTACGGTCGCCCAAAGCGCCTGTACATAGAGTAAAGGAGAGGCGGGATCGGGGCGTGACGCATACGCCGGATAAAGAAGGTGGCGGTGGATATTGCTGTCTTCTCTGGCGTTTAGTTTCCATAACGACGAGTGCAAATCAGGAGAGAATTGATGTGTTAAGACCAGACGTCTAAGCAATGACAAGTTTTATTGATCGACAAGGTCAACAGTTGCTCAACAAAACAATGAAATCCGACAATTCGGCAGGAAAAACAACAACAAAAAGACAAAAATGTACATTTCAGAGCACGTTATGTACAATAAACCGTTCTGGGTTTACCTCAAAGGCATGCTCCCCCATTCTCAGCTAGCCTCCGATTAAGTCTTCCTCCGGCCTCCCTCTCACCCCCAATCGCACGCACGTACCACACCGTACGCCGCGACGGGCAACAAACGAACAAACACGCCTGCTTTGCTAAGCATGAATGCATAAACAAAAACAAAAACTTAAAAACGATAACGTTCCCGGTCACGAACTAACGAGCGCCGGTCCCTAGCCGGTCAGGAAAAGCATGTACGGATCAACATGGCAGAATTCATGAACCCAGATATTGCTAGCATGAGAAGACATTCGGCCTGAGCAGAAGAAAGAGACAAATACATGACAGAATCAGATTCCTGAGTTTACCTTTCAGCGGAGCGGTCTACGTTCGGCTGAGCCGTACTCTCCTCCTTAGGACCGACCCTAGCTGAGGGACCTGATTCTACAGACCTCGGACACTGTGAGCGAGAATGAAGGCAGCAGTTTTGCGTTAGCGCCACATTAACACAGGCTTCGAACCGATCACATGTCAGCACGCATACATACATGTGTATATATTCTCGAATAGTGACCGCCATGCAGCATCGATAAGACAAGTGCAGCGTCAGCGCCGCCGTGAGGCAGCGTGTGTGCGCTAATGGGGGGGAAAAATCAAATATGACATTGCAATCGTATTGGAATGAAACCGAGCTGCATGCTCTTCAGCGACGTCCTTAATTGCGACACACTTAACGACTTTAAAGGGATCTCTACATGTTTATGCTTAACAGTACGAATATAATCTCCATTTACTTATTTCAACAAGAGCAAACATGACAAGATTCAGTATTTTCAGTGGGGAGAAATACATCAACACTGATTCACAGGTCAAACACTCGTTGCTTTCAGGTTAAGCTTACCTGTGTTATTTGCAGCAGAACCTTAAGGTCTGGAGCGACCCTGCAAGAATCAGACACGATGCCACGCATCGACATTCGATATTTCGTAAAACAACCGAAGCCTGAAACTGCAGCCCACGTTACAGCATGAAATATGCAAAAAATATTGAAAAACGTTCAGCACTTCTAATGCCGCGAGAGATTAAACTGTCAGGAAAATAATAATTGTAATAATAATAATAAAAAAAGAAACATTTCAATTATTGGAACTTCAAAACAGAGACAGACGGGCCTGAGCATCATCAGATCTGAAACAGTTTAGAACGGTGGCGGGCAAAACTCCAATTACAGATCACGGGTAAAGTCAGAGGCTTCAGAGACATCATTTTACATCATGTCAAATCCAGCTGCCCAGACATACTTACCCCAAAACAGAGCAACGGAAATAAGAGAATATAAAGTACAGTCGACTGGGTGGACTACAGCGGTCAAACACAATGCATTGGCAAGTCAAAACTTTTAGCGCTTTTTGTTTCGTTTGGCTTTTAATTTCTCTCTCATTTGAACGTTTTGGTACTTACATCGGAGGCCTCATTTCACTGGTGTGGTGCAGCATAGCCTTCTCAGCCCTAAAAACACACACCTACAGGCCTAGAGCGCTACGTTCACATCGTGATGTCACAACAACAGAGCAAGAGCACCAGCAGGTGAGTTAACTTATTAGACAGATGAATACAACCGGACAGACGTACATACTCATTTATCAGCCTTACATTATGCGCTCGACTATACTGAGACAACCGGACGTTCCGATTGGCCGGCTGGCTTTCCGCGCCTTTCTGCTTTATTTAACCTACAAGACCAGGATTAAGAACGACCCGGAGCCGAGAAGCGGACAGAAGGAGCTCCGCTCGAGCGCCGCTCCGATACCAAAATCACGTCCCACCCGCCAAAAGAAGAGAAAAAAAAACAACCACACCCACCTTTCTCCACCCAACTTACCAACACAGGAGGTTTCATTTTGTTTTATTGCAAAACACAACAGGCATTTCATATTAAAACTGAGATGATTTACATGGCCTAGAGGTTATAGACATGAGCTCTGAACTACATGAGATACAAGAGCAGGAATGACCGATGTTACCGCACTAAAAACAAGACTGTTCATTTTATACAAGAGAAGGGAGAAAAGAAAAAACACCAAACAAAGAGAGAGAGAGAGAGAGAGAGAGAGAGACTCTCGATCCGAAGCGGCCTTAAACGCAAAACCAAGGAAATTACGATCTTCATCGAGGCGTCTGCATCCGAACATTTAACAAAGGATTTTTTCGACAAGGTAGCATTTACTTTATGTCCGCTCCACATTACTGGCCCTGTGCAAAAGAAATACATAAGAAATACACAGCGTGTTAAGAGCAGAAACAGTGACGCGCCGCCCCCTCCCCATCCCGCCACACACACACTCACACACACACACACACACACACACTCACGCGCACACACACACGCGCCTGCCTGGGGAGAGAGACTGGGTTAGGTTCTGCGCCGCGAGGCCCGGACCTCGTCCTGAGCTGTGGAGGGAATGGGTTAGGGTGCATCGCGTTAAATCACGAGGGCGTGTACCTGCTGAGCCGGTGGCGCCGCTCCCATGGGCTGAGAGCCGCCCTGGCCGTAATAGGCCGCTTGCTGGCGGTAATATTCGGCCCAGGCGGCGCTGTAGTCTGGTTGGCCGCCGGGCTGCGAGGGCGCTGCCCCGGGGGTCTGAGGGGCCGCCTGACCTGGAGGAGCGACGGAAGACATTTTCGATTTAGGGCTACATCGCTAACCAAAGTTTCACTTGATGATTTTCAACGTTAATATTAACGTAAAACGAAAGTCGATCCCGAGTCATAAAGGTTTTAATCTTCGGTCGTTATTATTCATCGTTAGTAGAATAGCTGAACACCGGACTGTATTTTCATTGGGTTAAATGATTACTGGATTTTACTCTACTTCAGGGCTGCAGATATCAACTGTATCTGTAAGCGATAATAAATAGATAATAAAAAGATAAAAATAAACACAGTTAAGACGAACCGAGAGATATTACGAATATTTATGAGGGGCAAACCAAAATAAACGAAGGCGTAGAGCACAAACCAAACTGATCCAGCTTTACACAGTCAGGGTACTTTACTCACACCAAAGAAAAGGTGCGTGCATGGATTACAGTACATACTGGGATTTTATAGTCGATCACCGATTTACATTCTCTTATTTAATGGCGATGTGTTAAGCCGGGTTTGAAACTTCGGTAAAGTGTTTCGGAGGCAGATTTGAGGATCACACTATAAAGAAGAGGCACCGGATTCCCAGACGCCCTGGGAACGTTACCGCAGCAGTGAACCGGGGGTTTACGGTTTAAATAAAAAAAACAAAACAAAAACTAGGAGGCGCTAAAATGTTCTAGCTATCAAAGGCGAAGCTGCATAGCTGATTGTATGATGATTATTATAAAGTGTAAGTGGGGGAACGATCCCGGCCACGCTGGCCTCAGAGTGGCAGGACAGAAACCCACTGGCTTGCTCTAGG
>JAYDZG010000036.1:1932804-1944936 GCA_034509265.1 Microcambeva bendego
TGTGTGTTCACATGCAGTGCAGAAGTTAGTGCACCCCATTGCCTGCAGGTTTGCTGGTATTTTAATAATAACGACATGCAAACACGTAACATAGACTCCTTGTAAACCACAGTGGGACCCGATTGTACAGACGGAGCGATATGTGTTGGATCATGTTTTTCTTCCACGTGCAGGCGGTCACTACGTCGCGTACTGCCGTAACGACCTGAATCAGCTCTGGTATGAGTTTGATGACCAGAGCGTGACTGAAGTCTCGGAGTCCTGCGTCCAGAACGCGGAGGCTTACGTGCTCTTCTACAAGTGAGTCTGAGTGACATAACAACACCTATATAATAATAATATAATATAATAATATACAAATACCACTTCAAATGTATCGATTTTAGTTTAGTTTATTAAAATGAATTTTCAAAAGACCTCCAGATGAGCGTGAGTTATTCAGGCTGTGATAGTGAACGGTCGAGGACGGGCTTCACGGCTCAGAAAGATAAAAGCCGAGGTCGCGAGGACCTTGATCTGACCCGTGTACTTTACAGGAAGAGCAACGAGGAGGCGCAGAAGGAGAGGCGGAAGGTTTCGGCTCTGTTTAACGTGATGGAGCCCAGCCTGCTGCAGTTCTACGTGTCACGCCAGTGGCTCAACAAGTTCAGGACGTTCGCCGAACCGGGGCCCATCTCCAACCACGACTTCCTGTGCTCTCACGGAGGTGAGGAGACCACATTTAACACTCCTGAGCTACCGCTGCCCCGGTACACCGGCTGAGATGTAATGTTTAATGTATTTTCTCAGGTGTGCCGCCCCGTAAGGCCGCGTACGCCGACGACCTGGTGATCATGGTGCCCCAGAACGTCTGGGATCACCTGTACGGCAGGTAAGCGCCGAACGCCACCGGTCGCCAACGCCAGTCTGGCGGCGTCTCACTCTGCCTCTGACGTGTAGGTACGGCGGAGGTCCGGCCGTCAACCACCTGTACGTCTGCCACACCTGCCAGCTGGAGATCGAGAAGCTGGAGAAGCGGCGTAAAAACGAGCTGGACATGTTCGTCCGGGTGAGGAATGAGAAACGCCGCCTGAACTCCTGAACCATGAGCTCGGATTATCCTTGTCGTCGCCACCTAGTGGAAAAGCTGTATAAGTGTTCCCAATCATTTAAAACCACGGTGTTAAAAAATTTATTTATTTTATTTATTTAATGAAAACAGGTCTACAGTTGAACGATGAACCTTTTCAGATGGAAACGAACCCAAGTTTTGCTAAAACATTGACTCTGTGGCATTCACTTCTTAAATATATATGTTTTATAAATCATATCCCTCGTTCTCTACTTTCATTAAACATCCCTTGAAGTTGCAAGAAGATTTGCGCAAATTCAAGCAGGCCGGCTCTAGTGAACATTTGGTATTTTCTCACGGGTCAAATATAATTACACTGTGGGCCAAATTTAGCCCCCGAGTTAAGTTTGACATCCCTGATGTAATAGACGTTCGGGCTTGTCTTTATGGGTCTAGGTGGCTCATGATCACATGTCCTTGATGGATTTATATCCTTTTAAGATGCGATTGATTTGATTGATTTCCTTTTTGTACCCGTTTACTTCCAATTCCTGTCGTAGTGGGCAGTGATGGTTCAGGTTACAGTGTCGAGCCCCACATCTGCTAAGTTACCTCTGTTGGGCCCTTGAGCAAGGCCCTAACGACTCCATTGCTCGTATTTTCTCTCTGCACATTCTTCTAAAGTGGAATCCTACTAATGAATTTCCCGATTTAACTATAACGGAGTGCCCTATAACTGCCAGAGCAGAGGAGCGAGGTACGACATTTTTAACCTTGGCGTCCGTGTGTGTTGATTCTCGGCTGTTTATTGTTTTGTAGCTGAATAAGGCGTTTCAGGAGGAGGAATCTCCAGCCATCATCTACTGTATCAGCATGCAGTGGTTCCGGGAATGGGAGGTCTTCGTCAAAGGCAAAGACAACGGTCAGCACCCTTCCTAAATATTCACACGCCTCTAGTGTACCTCTTTGGATTGTTGGAGGAAACCGGAGCACCCGGAGGAAACCCGCACAGACTCTTGAATCGAACCCAGATTCGTCCATCACAGTTTTAAGCAGGACACACGAGAGCAAATGATTCACACCTGTTAATGATGTGTGTGTCAGCCCAGCTAGCACACCGGCGCCGAGAGTCTGAATGCGGCTTTGCTACACGCGCCTCCCAGGAAGACCTCAGGTTAGGGGCGGCCGTGGCCTGGCGGATAGAGAACCGGGCTCGTGATCGGAAGGTCGCCAGTTCAATTCCCAGCTCCGACAGGTCACGACTGAAGCGCCCTTGAGCAAGGCACCCGACCCCTAACTACTCCCCGAACGGCGTGGTTAAGACTGCGTACCGCCACGGGCATGTGTGCTCACCGCCCCCTAGTGTTCACTAGTGTATATGTGTGTGTTCTAAGTGTTTCTAATATCTAAAAACCGGTATGGCAGATAATCAGAAGGGTGTCGTTCACAAGCCTCCTGAACTCTGTTTATTTCTAGATCCTCCGGGACCCATCGATAACTCGAAGATCGCCACGAACAAGAACGGACACGTCACGCTCAAGCAGGGTAACGTTCCCCCTCCGCCCCGCGATTAATCCCGCTCTGGGCCGCTCGGGTCCCTAACGCTCTCGTCCGCTGCTCAGGTGCCGATTCGGGTCAGATCTCGGAGGAGACGTGGAACTTCCTGCACTCGATTCACGGCGGCGGGCCCACGGTGACCGTCCGGCCCAGCGTGAGCCACCAGGACCCCGACCCCCCTCAGACGGAGGAGAAGATCGAGGTGGAGACGCGCGCCGTGTAGCGGCGTCCTGTGTTTTGCACTTTCCGAGCGTCCGAGCACAACCCGCCCTCCCTCAGCACTCTCACACACATTCCCGTCCCAGTGAGCTCCTGGGGGCGGAACAACCGTCCGGGGTCTGCTTCGTGTTGTAAATACCGGCCGGCTCGCCGATATCCATGTTGCTTTGATTTAATGAAAGTCTAGCCACTGGGAAAACTCGTTTCTTGTCCGTATGAGGTGTAGAACCATTAGCTGATGAATGTGACTCATGTGTGCGTGTGTGTAGAGAATCCAAGAACATTCACATTAAGAAAGAGACCGTTGGATTCTAACTCTTAATTCGCTGCTGTGTTTTCCAGAATATAAGTGACGTCATTCCGTTTATATCGACGCACCGCGTGCCTACACGGGCAGCTATCGAAGTCATCAGTTCATTAGTCCGGTTATCCGCTTACTGCGCTAACACAGTTAGCACCGCGCCATCCGAACCAACACGGCGAGGTCGCACAGAGAGCGCCAGCACGTCAAGTAACGCCTCCCTCCGTGTACCAACTTGTACATCTCTATACAAATCAAATAATCATTTATCTACATCAGAAAACGTCCGCGAGAAGTCGCGCCGCACGGAATTCTGGGTTATAGAGAGTGTGGGGTCACAAAGTTTAGAGGATCACACGTGCGAGCAAAATGAAGCTGATGACCTTCCATTGCATAAAATTTAATATTACATTTAGGAAATATTTTTTCCTTTGACATTCAATGGTGTCTACGAATGAAGCCACACTAGAAAAATACAAATAAAACATCACAGGCATGACTGCTGTACGGTAACGTGTCTTATATTCTGGGTAATACGGTAATCTCAGGTAAGAGAGCGCGCATGCTTCAGTACTGACGTCCGACACGCATAGGTTATAAAAGTTCCTTCATATTATTTATTTCAGGAGGTTATACGATTAGCCTGGGCGTATCTAGACCCGCCTCTTCATTCAGACCTGGAAAGCCGGACCCCACCTGATCCTAGTGCATGCTAGCGAAATAGCGCCACTCGATAGCATGTAGACGCTCGCCGAGAATCCACGTGTACGAACGAGCCTCATTTCAGCTATTTAAATGCCTCTCGGTTATGTATATAATTTATGTATGAACTAGTTTTGCCGACTCGATGAAGATGGACGCTGTCTGCTCTGAAAAACATGTACTTGAAAAATAAAATGATTTGTCAATATCGGTTGGCTGAAATAAAACGCTAAATATTACTGTGGATGAATGAGAGCACGGTGTCATAGTTTCAATGTACAGTTCGCCGAGGCCTTGGCGTACTAAGTCTTGTTCTTTTAGCCACACCCATTGCCAATGAATGCGTTCAAGGGGGGGCATGAGTGGCTAAGCGGACCCGTGGTGTAGCCTCACAGCAAGAAGGGTTTGATCTCGCGTTTGATCTTTCTGTGTGGGGAGCGTGCTTGTGTGGTCAGGTTCGAAATAACCTTGTAAAACATGATGGTTAGGGTACAGGACTGGTAATCCGAAGGTCACCGGTTCTAACCTCACTACTGCCAGGTTGATGCTGTTGGGCCCTTGAGCGAGGCCCTCATTGCTCAGACTGTATACCGTAACTGTACTGTAAGTCGCCTTGGATAAAGGCGTCTGCTAAGTCCCGAAAATGTAATTGTAAAATTCCAAAAACAAAAAAAACATGACTTTTGTTCAAACAGAGGGTCCATAAATTTTAGAACTTTAGATCTTTTCATCACTGTAAAGTGGAATTTGTTCTCTGCATTTGAACCCGATCCGTGCAGTGAAGCACTCATAGTGAACACTAGGGGGCGGTGAGCACACGTGCGCGGAGCGGTGGACAGCTTTAGCCACGGCATCCGGGAGCGGATAGGGGTCGGGTGTCTTGCACAAGGGCACTTCAGTTGAGACCTATCGGCTCTGGGATTCGAACCGGCAACCTTCCGATGAGCCTGGTTCTATAAGCTTGGTGTGGAGGAAATTTTTGAGTGGCCATCAAAATAACCTTGACCTGGGATCCCAAGCCATTTGTATGGTTTAGTAATCTGAGACATACCAAGCATGTAGGTGGTGATGTGTTGAGTCATAGAGGGCGTAGTGAGACCGTGAGAACCCGCCACTGGCAACTGGTACCAGCATGGCAGTGGTACACAGGGTGAGAGCATTGCATTAGGGAACTGGAAGTTACTCCATGTGTTGAAAATAAAGCAAAGACTAAACACTGTCAAATCTTTGAGCGATACAGAGATGGTGATTAAAGAATGCCTTCCCCAGACACAGACAATCATGTTTGACTACAACTGCTGATATCTGAACCTGGGTTTCAGGGGTAGAGGGCTAACATTAACGTTCCTACAGCTTTAGCCATCCATTTCAAAACAAGTATCCTCTCCGACGT
The DNA here is from genome assembly GCA_034509265.1 of Microcambeva bendego. Lineage (NCBI taxonomy): Eukaryota > Metazoa > Chordata > Actinopteri > Siluriformes > Trichomycteridae > Microcambeva > Microcambeva bendego. The sequence continues at coordinate 1,938,028 of JAYDZG010000036.1, forward strand.
TGCCTGAGTTTGCAGACCTTTCTAAAACATGCTTGTAGGTAAATTATCTGCCCCAGATTCTCTTTAGCTCTGATTAAATGCGTGATGCCATACTTAATTTGCTCTGGTCCCTATCCAGGAGCCAAATATGTATTATTATCAAAATGAATAATCACTGTTAGCACCCTAGTGCCGCACAGCATGTGCCACCACCCTGGCACCGTGGGTAGGTTATTAAAGACTTTTGACAGTGGCACATTTCCCCAGCGCAGCAGCACCGTGCTGATGTGCCAGGGCTCGTGTGGACAGTGTGCCATATTTTTTCCACACCCGTTTTGTACACAAGTCCCGCCTTCAGATCCGGGATTGACTCGCAGCCTGTCAATCGGCATCTGGATTGGCTAGGGATCAGAAATTGTTAACGAATTAACCAATCCCGGCGGAGAGGGCGGGGACTGTCGGAATGCGGGTGGGAAAGAAAATAGCGCAGTCTGAACAGAAAACATGGCTGCCGCCGAGTGCGCAGCAAACAGTTTGCGGAAATGAGGTAGGTAATTCTGCAGCTTTACTCGTTTGTTTTCCATAACAGCGACCGCGCAGGGATTGCCTTTACATTTATGGTTTAGAATAGAACGAAAACGTGAGCGCAAAACACGCAGGCGTGGGGAAAAGCGCGCCGAACAATCAGCTAGCGTTAGCTTATCTTGTTAGCCAGCAAGCCTCATCAGATAGCCAGTGAGCTAGCTTTTAAAATGATAACGTGCGCATAAATTGTATCATTTTATCTACATTTGAAATATCAACGTCCTACACGAAACGCCAGTTCGGTTCGAATCCGCCATCGAAGCTCAATTCTGTTCTATTGAGCAAAACCACATTAGCTAACAGTGTGTGTTGGTTAGCCGGTTAGCTCCACCGGTTACATCGGGATTGTTCGGCTTTTATCGGGTTTTTCCGTAAACCGCGTCCCGAATGCAGGTCCGGATCCTTTATAGTGTGACTACATAGTGCACTAATTCACGACTGCGACCCACCCTACCAAGTGCACTGTGTATTTAAAAACAAGTCGTTTGGGATTGAGCTCACGAAATTTGCAGTCATACCCGGACCGTTTCATTATATTTCATACTAAACATTGTTTGTTACTTTACTTTTTTGTGCAAGTGTTGATTTGTTCATCCGGTAAATGATGCAAATAGCGACAGACGTGCTGCAGCTCTGTTATTATTTACAATTTAGAGTGAGCTGTTCAGCAAAGATTGCAGCTCGTCACACTGCTCACATGAATGTTGAACATTTAGGTTATATGCGATACAAATGCTTATATTCCGAGCTTCAGTCCTGCTGGATTAAAATTTAAACACTGCAGTGAAAAAGTCTTGTTAGCTGTTGTGTAATGATTAAGGCCAGCTGTAGCCTAGTGGTTTGTTTACAGGACTAGTAATCCGAAGGACGCCGGTTCAGACTGTAACTACTGTAAATCACTTTGGATCAAGGCGCCTGCAAAATGCTGAACATGTAAACCGATGTAGCAAAGCACCATGAATCTTGGTTTAAAAAAAACCGGGGGTAGAGTGTATCCTTACTGCCCTAATAATGAGTATTAAACTTTAATAAGATAATAACTCAGTTCGGTCAGGCCACTCATCGACTCGCCTCCGCTCTCTTTTAGGTGCCCACATTTTGCCACAGAGGAGAGCACCAAGATGAGGAGTCAGTAGGTCCCCTCCATAGTATGGCCGCACCCCGTTCTTCGCGTGTCACAAGATCATCAGTGGGGATAAATGGATTGGACGAGAACTTCTGTGGCAGAACCCTCAGGAATCGCAGCATCGCCCAGCCGGAGGAGACGTCGCCGCCTCCCACGCCCAGATCCCGCTTGCCCTCGAAGAAGCAGGACAGCCAGCAGACAGGCGCTCACCCGGGGAAGGTAGCCGACGGAGAGACCCCGCGCAGCCCGAGGAAGAGAGACGAGCCGGAGAGGCCGGACGCCTGCGAGAGGGTCCGGGGCGGGACGGGCCAGGACGCCTCCCCGCCGGCCAAGAAGGCCAAGCGCTCGTCCCGCTCTGGAGAGTCGCACGGGACCGAGGACGAACCCTCTCCCAAACCCGCGAGCCCCGATCCTGCCGCAGCCAAGGTCAGCGATGAGGACGGCAAGACGGACTCGCCTTTTAAATCCGTTCCGAGATCGCCCTCAGGCTCGGAAGCTCCCCTCGAGGACGAGGGCGACGACTCCCACAAGGCCACCAACGGCCTGGCCGAGATCCACAGCACGGACTTCGAACCCGCGGACTCGCCCGCTGAGCCCAGTGCCTGCCCTGCCGCGCCTACGAACTGTCCCTCGCTGACCAATGGCAGCCAGGCGGCAGCCTCGACTCCGGACCCCGCTGTGCCTTCTGCGTCCCCGCTTCACGCCCGGTCGTCTCTGGAGGTCGAGGTGGACGTCGAGGTGGACGTCGTGGGCTACTCCGCCCAGGCCCCGGACCATCGCGTCGTAGAGGACGGCACCAACGGCGACCCAGGGCAGGACCCTTTGGACGACTGCTCGAACATCTCAGGGGAAACGCCCGGACCGGCCCCGGGGCTCCGCGCGGAGCCTCCTCGCTTCACCGAGCCTCAGGAACATAGCTACACCTTGAGGACTTCCCCTCACCGGAACTTTTGCGTCATCGGGCCCGAGCCCGGCGCCCTGAAGGAGGAAGCCGCCGCCGTTCCTCTCCGCCCGGGGCCCAAGGACGCCGCAGAGCTGGATCTGTCGGACAGCGGAGTCTCCAGATCCACCAAAGACGCCTCGGTCAGGCCGGCGGAGGACGACGAGACGGAGGAGGAGGATCCAGACGTCTACTACTTCGAGTCCGATCACTTGGCTCTTAAACACAACAAGGAGTACGTGACCTCTCGTGTGTTGCTTGAGCTTCTGCTGAGTATTACAGGGCGGGCGGGAGAGCATTTAAGTGCAGTGTAGTTTTGGCATCGCGACCTTCCTATTTATCCGGGCTTGAGATTCGCTGTGTTTAATCCTAGCAGTAACACATTCAGGGACGTGGGAGCTTTTTATCGAGGTTCAAAGGTCAGTACTCGGTGATCCAGGGTGTCAAAGCGTGGTGGGTTCGAGTCATCCTGGCATCACAGTTTAGCGGCCAGTAAGGCTGTTGGAAGACAGGCTGTGTCAGGTCTTGCCCAGCTGGTGAATGTTTCAGCACAGGACGACTTCAACTCTAGCACGACGGTCACAGGACGAGGTGCCGTTAAGAAGTGCTTTTCTTTTTCTTTCTTTGTTTATTTGCATCGTTAGTCAGATTTAATTGTTGATTGTTTTATTCAATCCTTTTTTACATTTACATACAGACGCCTTTATCCAAGTTACGTTGTACAGTCTGAGCAAAGAGGGTCAAGGGTCTCGATCAAGGGCCCAGCAGCATCAATCTGGCAGTGGTGAGGTTTGAACCAGTCTTGTACCTTACCAACAAGCTACGGCTAGTCCAAGACAAGACAAGGGTTCATTTAGATGTTACCAGCCCGAGCTTAATCACTGTCGCTTGGTTGGATTGAAACATAAATCATATTTAGTGAATAAAGTTGAGAGGGCGGTGACCCTTCTCAATAAATCACACATACGGGTCTTTCACCCTGAACCGTGACGTCACCTGTGGGCGTGACGAGGTCTCGCTTCTCCAGAGAAGCAGTGAGACGCAGTTAAGACGTTTAATCTGAGGTTTGCGCTTCACTCTTAATTTTTATTCGTTTGTTGTTATTTCATTACGTGTGAGTGATACGAGGCGGTAAAAGTGACCCGGACAGAACGAGCATCGCTCGCGCTTAGCGATTATAAGCAGAGCGATTCTAAGCAGTAATAACAGACAGGAATGTCACGATTCGGTCTCCTACTCTCACTACATCAATCCACGACAGGGGATTCATAAACACACATGCAGTAGATCCAGATAAACACACACGTGTGTGTCAGATACTTCACATGAATGTCTGAGTCTCACCGAGCGCCGCTGCTCACACGGGACCGATCTAAAGAAAACAACCACGATAAACACGATCACTCAGTCTCCTTATCACTAACACTCGCGATAGTAGTGAACGGCGGCACAAATCCTTGGTTCTCTCTTAAGGACACCAAGGTTCGAAGGAACCCGAGCAGAGCCGGCTCGAGAACGAGAGTTCTTATAGTGGAAATGTGCTAACGGAGACTAAAACCATCGAAGAGCCTCACTTAGCAGGGTGTCCATCATGTGAAGAACAAGTGCAGTTGGTCTCGGACCTCACTGTGGTGATGTGGTACGACCGTGACCAAAGAGTTTGTGCTCAGAGGCTTCTAACAGGCTAATGATAGAATTTTCTTCAAACTGCAGTGGGAAATGCTGATTGGTTATCATTAGCGACCAGGCGCCATTACTCCTGGATGCCCCCACACACACACACACACACACACACACACACGTTTATTTATATTGGTTCATTAGGCCCTCAAGCCAAAAGCTCTGCCCGCCCCTGCTTGTAAATATGTTGGATTTTTTTTTAAAACACTTAATCAGTTCTCCCCAAGAAGTCGACATCTTTCTAGAAATATAATAACAATAATCATAATAAGTTTGGACAGACATGCAAAAATGGATCTGATCATGACCCAGTCTGATTATGAGCCGCAGTAGCTCCAGCATTAGGAATCATAAAGTCGTCCGCTAACTCTGATGACTAGGTCACACGCCGGCTGGTCAGAGCGTTCATGGTTCCGGTCCTTCCCCTCGCTGGAAGTAGGTTCTACGTTTTTCTGAAGCTGATCTGCTGGATCAAACACACACGTGCGATCAGACCTGGACTAAGTTCATTCGTTTAATAGCATTGGAAGTTCTTTCATGGAGCGTCTTTGGCGTGGCTCCGTAGGTCCTCGGCAGTGATCGAACAGTGATTAGATTTTTTTTTAGATTTAGAGACTCTTTTTATCACTTTGCTGTGACATTCGTTCTCCGCATTTTAACCTGATCCGTGCAGTGAAACACACACACACACACACACACACACTAGGGGGCAGTGAGCAGACGTGCCCGGAGCGGAGGGCAGCCCTAACCATGGTGCCCGGGGAGCAATTAGAGGTTAGGTGCCTTGCTCAAGGGCACTTCAGTCGTGACCTGTCGGCTCGATGTGGATTTATGTCTTTGTGGTGGTCCAGTATCCGCAATCGGACCTGGACTAAGTTCGTTAATTTGGTGGCATTGGAAGTTCTGTTGTGGGACGTCTTTGCTGAGTCCTCGTCTGGGATTAAGCACGGTGTTTGGTTTAGTCTCCGAGGTCTGAGTTCATGAGTCTTAAGTACATAAGGCAGACGCCCATCCTCTGATCCCCCTAATGGTGAATGTGTTGGTGTGTGGAACATGTGATTCGACTTTTTCTTTTTCGTCATATGTGATCTCCATCACACACACACACACACACACAGCAAGCAAACACAAACTGCCTAGCAGTTTGACAGCTTCATACTTTGGCGGCTGAATTCAGTAGTGGTCAGGAACGTTGTTTAAGCTTTCCGTTCCCTCCCGTCTTTCTTATTTAAGCTATCAGAGACTGCTCCAGACCATCGGCGTGCTGGAGGCTCAGCGAACACAAGCCATCCTGGATCTGGAGACGCTGGCTCGCCACCAGAAGAAGGCCCTGGTCAGCCCCATCGCCTTTGTGGACCAGCTTCAGAAGCAGGTTCGGTCCTCACATCTTTGCACTAAATATACATTCAGCTCGGAAATAGTTGGGCACCATTAGAAAGTCACGTCTACTGTAAGTAAGTCTTTATTTATAGAGCACATTTCCAAAAATAAATACCGTAAACACATTTAAATATCCTAAAACAAGCAGTCTACCGAATTATAAGCTAATCTAGACTTAAAAACATCCTGTGCAGAAGAACTGTGGGGAAATGTGTACTCGAGCTTCCCTGATCACATGACCTGAACAGCGATGGCTGAAGTACGGCCTCGCGGGCCACATACTGCCTGTTCGGAGATTTAATCCAGCCAGTTAAGTGTTTACAGAAGTTTTAATTGATTCCACTAGATGTCGCTCTCCAAACAATACTACACACGGATATTCATTCCTGAAGTGGATTTAAAAAAAACATTAAATAGGTTCTTCCCAATAAATCCACCTCTTAACCAAATGTTTATGGGTTCATTTGACTGGAAACGCCCTGGATGTTGGACTCCACCGTCAAACAGTGTGGGTCATTCTGTCCAGAAGTAGAAAACTTGGACTTCTCAGCCAATCGAAGTTCCTGCAAGACCTCATCGATGACTAGCAAAAAAAACCCAGGAGCATCTGAGGGCTTTACTCGGCTTAGATTAGTTCAAGGATCCGGATTCATATGGTGTCCGTTGTAGAGCTGCTTGGTCGAGATCACCGATGGCCATAAAGGGTCACAAATGCTTGTCTCTTGTTTGCACAAATGACCATCAAGCCTTTTGGGAGGATTTGTTTCCCCAGTTGATGAGATTCTTATATGTGTGTGTGTGTGTGTGTGTGCGTGTGTGTGTGTGCGCGCGCACTGCAGGCGGACTTGGGCTTGCCCTGTCCACAGAGAGTCGTCCAGCTTCCTGAAATCTCGTGGGACCAATACACCTCAGGCCGGGGCGACTTCGAGAGAGAGTTCTGCGACAAGAAGCGCAAGACGAGGCAGCTGAAGCTGATCTTCGACAAAGGTACGAACGGCAGCAGTCGTCGGATGAACGTCCCTGCTGGTCATCACAATGGAAACGTGTGGACATTTGGGTGTAGTCGACCCATGGGTTTGGAAAGGGCTTGAAGTGAGGATTCGTTCTGTCACATTGGGATACAAAACTATGAAAAGGCCCGACTTAGTACATAGTACTTAATGGGGCTTAGGACTGTCATACTTACAGTACTGAGCAAAAGTCTTAGTCCCCCAAGATC
>JAYDZG010000036.1:2116939-2127059 GCA_034509265.1 Microcambeva bendego
ACAAATGTTCTAATGAACAGTGAGGAAACTAAACTACTGTTAGCATCGATGTTGTTAGTATTTATCCTGATAGTGTTTTACTGAGAAGATAAACTTTTTCATTCTAATGTTCACTGGGTGCCGAAGACTTTTGCACAGTACTGTATTTACAGCAGTTATGGTGCATCATGTCATATGAATTACAACTGGTGGCATCACTGAGCCCAGATAAATAGGGTTCGTTTGATTGAGTGTGCGTCTTATATACTGCAAGCCTGGAAGGAACCCCAAACTGCCTCCTTGTGTCATCTGTAATTAGATAATTACGAAAATACAGTTTATTTTATCAACTAGTGTGGCTGATACACCTGAACCCGATCGTTTCAAGTGTCCACATCCTCCTGGCCATACAGCTTAGATTTATGACTGTGGAGTTTCTGACCATAAATCTCGACCTCTCTCCCACAGCGGCCACGATGGTGGAGGTCGGTCGGAACAAGACGAACCCGGACGAGTTCGCCATGGCGCTGGACGAGGCCCTCGGGGACTTCGCCTTCCCCGACGAGTTCGTCTTCGACGTCTGGGGGGCCATCGGAGACGCCAAGCAGGGGCGCGTTTAATACACTCCCGTACATTCCAGCTCACACACGCGCACTCGGTGAACCAAATCAGCCAGCTCAAGGAAATTTGGGATAAAGTAAACAAAACAAACCCAGCATATCGTACCTGATCATGGACCTGATCACCATGATCACCACACTACGCCTCACTCGGTGTACTGAGACGCCTGTACAAGCACTACTCACGACTTTTTAATTCTTATCATTCGACACTTGCACTACACGAGGTCCAAATCTCGACCAGTCTGTCAGGATACCGAACACCACACCATAGATTACCAGACGAGGTAAGATCTGGAGATGCAAGGCTCCCCTTCATCCCACTTCATGCTACGCAGTGTCCTTTAAAATACTAAATACGATCTAATTTGGTGGACTGGTGTACTATTTCCCTAATGATATTGTGTGTCGACACAGCAGCCGTTCATGACCATAAGCTTTCAACTTTCCACACTGTCGACACAAAGGTCTAAGACTTTGACTTTTGACAGGATGGCAGTATGTTCCCACAGGTACATTCCAAAACCTTGTGAAAACAGCTTTGCAATATGCAGTCATGGAAAAAAATAACCACTAAATGACTAATTAGTGTTGTTTTATTCTATTTTAATTCTTATCGTAGTTTACAGAATAAAACAACACTGCACTGAAGAGGTCTCTGAGTTTTTTTTCCCCATGACTGTACATGCAGCTAGATCACCCTCATCTAACAGTGCGTAGAAGCTTCCTAATAAAAAACTGATGGAACGTGAGTCCGGATAAATAGGGCAGGTTTGATTGCATGTGTTAAAAGCTACAACGAACAGCCTGGAAGAAATACCAAAATACAAGTTTGTAAATTACTCGCTTGTATTGCCGGCTAGCAGAGGCTGTGACGAACACCTGAAAAAACACCGCATATGTTTCCACAGTCGCACTCCAAATTCTTGCCTTCGCTGGCTGCATATAAGGCTCATGGTCGGGTGTCCACGTACTTTTGGCGATGTGTGCGTGAGGTGAAACACGCCCACACGTTTAACCGAGGACGATTTAAATAGAACGGGAATGTGGTGGCACCAGAGGAACATTTTAAAAGAATAGATTTTTTTTTTATCTTTTGCCAATATTGTACGTCAGATGTGCCTAATTTAAACCTGGGTCATTTACTAATGTTTGAATTTCTTTTATTAAACAGAACATAAATGCTTTAATATTATATAGTCACGTGACCAGTCATAATACACAGAGTACCGACGGCGGCTGGGAAGTTTCTGTAGAACAGACTGATTATTAATCTTTATTCGGGACGTCATAATCATCAGACTGGTAGCTGTTCCTAATAAAGTGGACAGTTAGTGCATCTAATATCATGTTTTTGAAGTGGTCCGATTCAGAGAAGGCCGGCAGCACGTTTACGTGTGATGAATGAATACACAATTAACAAATAGTTTTATAAGAATAATCAACAGGGAAAAATGTTCACACTGTCGGCTTGATTTATTCCTTTTATTGTCCGATGAAGGATTACACGCGTTTTAAATTCATAGGAGGATTCGATCATCCGGGCTGCCTTATATTCACCTTGTGATTGTTTTTATTTTATATTTATGGCTTGAAAAGATGTGATGGTAAACTGTAGACAAGGGTAACAGATAAGATTCATTTATATAGAGATTTTTGTTTTTTTTGTACGGAACACATATCTTCAGAAATTGTCATTTTATTGCCGGCTAGATATTTGTGACCCTTTAATTTATTCAATAAAATTTACACTTGAAACCATGTAGACTCGTTTTGTTTGTGATGGTCATTTACAATTAATAAAAAGAAATCATGATTAGATACCGTTCATCACGTCCCGGCTTTATTTGTACACACATTAAAAATACAGTATTGCAAATGCGCACATCCCATTTATATCCTGACGATTAAAAACCTCACGTGTTATAAAAGAGGCGAATTCACAACTAGCTCGATTACACAAACTGGCAGGATATTAGAAATTCAGTCAGGACTTTTAAGATGACGGATATAAAATCATCGAGGTCGAATATAAGGCTGTTCGATTACGGGCTGATGATTCGCAGCCTGGAAGCGCGTGATTACTTTTTCCCCCAGTGCCGAGTCCTTCACGTTTGCTAGTAGAAAACCTTCGAGAGCCGGAAGAGATGTGTTAACCAAAAACGGAGCGAGTTCCGGCAGCACCTTGGACAAATGAACCACTTCGGTTCGTGTTGTGCCCGTTTGAGACCTAAAAAGTGGATTCGTGAGCAGAATGGAGTGGCTATGAGGTGAAATAATGAGCTGAGGTTTGGATGGAGAACCCCGAGGTGGCTCGACAGAAAAATGTAGGGTACCGGCTCGGCCGCCACGGCGCATCACAGTTCGTCGCCCATGTGCGCCTTCCTGAAAGCGTCACCGGTCAACTTCTCCTGAGCCTCCTTCATACTGGCCACCACTGGGAACACAAGATGAAGAGAGCAGTTACTCGGACCCGGTGGAAGATAGAAGAGGCTGTACTGATGAAGCGATGGGAAACTTTCAGGACGTCTCACCTTGATCAGCGTTGCTGTAGAAGAATTTGTAGTTTGGGTTTCCATTCGTGTTCGTGATCTCAGGATGGACTCTACCGCTGGGATCTACAGTACAAACAGTCTTTCATTAATGCTTCTCACTTTCAAGTAATTAACCCTGGAATTAACATACAGGTGGGTCAAAAACACAAGAAATGTTTGTTTGTTTGTTCATGAGGACTTTAAAGGGTAACCACACCCCTCTGAACAGCTCAAAAGTAAGAGAGAAGCCGGGTGGGCTGGGCTACTGAGCACGGAACATGGATTGACCGATTTGCATATTGTGACGTCTTTAGTACCTTCAGTCATCCACGCCTATAGGGGAGTTGAAGCCGAGGGGCGTCGAGGCAGAATTTAGACCAATTAAAATGTTTTTTTTTTTGACTGTGAGAGGAAACCACAAGTGCTTTTTTGTGTGCATCGACACCTGCTGATTTGTGTAAAGGCGAAGGACTAGAAATATCGAAAAATTAACACTCCACCCTTGTACAACGTCCCCAAGTGCACAGTATGTGGATTTCTGCAGAGAAGATTTTTCTCAATAAGTAGTAGGTGGTTTCCGTGTCTGAGAAACTGATAAACCGGAGCCTTACCCAGGAAAAGTATTCTGGGAATGTAGCTCCCATCTGGACTGAAAGCCTCATCTTTTGGTTCATCTTCATCCTTTAGAAAAAGAAACAAGAACACAAGAGACTTAAGACCGAGCTTGCACAAACAATTTATAAAAATCCTACCTAGAAAACATCAAAACGTCGTACCTGTAAGTTAACCATGACGAAGTTGTGAGCAAGCTCCGAGATCTCCTGAGATTCAGCAAACTTGGGTTTCAGTGCTTAATAAACAAAAAGAAAATCTGAATTATACCTGAACATAAAAGCACACACAAGGTCACATGTTTGCTAGAACCAGGAAGGGAACCTACTGGCAACACAAGGGAGCAGTAGTCATGGTCAATGGTGATTAACAATGTCTGTGCAGTCATAGTTTGAATCTCATCTGTGCGATCATCCTCTCAGATGCTCACACAGATACGGGTGGCTATGCCGGTAAGCCATGACATGGCGATTGACTACATCAATTAAATTCCAACTTTAGCAAAAGTGGCCATTAAAATGTGTGTAAGAAAGGAGTGCTACGCCATCAATGACATATTAAAGTCACTCATTTGAATAGTATAATGAAAGTCGCTTCCTCCATGCATTGGCTTTGTATCTACTGAAAATCATCCATTACTTGTGCAAACATCAGCAGTATCTTGACAAAATGAGGGTGGCTAATGTAAAAGTCCCCAGCAGCACCCAAGCTCCCTTAATACTGCATTTTGCACCTGCAGACAAGAACGAACATACCTTTGCAGGCACCACACCAGGTCTTATGGATGATGAGCATTAGAGGAAGGCCACTGCACAGGATAAAAAAGAGAAGATTGGCTTGAGAAATGCTAATTCGGTTTTCGACCAAGTCATTTATTAACAAGACAAATAATTAGCACCTTGCATCGGCCTCTTTCTTTCCATCCTCCAGGCTCCTCCAGTGGATGTGGTCACCAAATCCTTAACATGTACAGAAAAGAAATAAATAGAACTTGCACATTATTTCGTGTATGAAATTAACGACATTAATGCATGTTTAGTAGTTCTGCACATTAGCTAGTACTGTAATAGGAGATTGAACCTAGCTCACTAGAAGCCGTGTTTGGGAGATAGAGCAGAATGAAACCGTATATAAATAGTATTTAATAACGAATTCAAACATTGTATGTGATAAAAAATTAAGCTACATTTAATATTGCCGTTAACGTCATGTTTAAGGATAAACTATGCTAGCTACTTCTAGCCTGCAATGGAAGTTCTGCACTCGCACCCTAGCAATGCTCTTCAAAAAATAATTAAATTGTAGTTTTATTCATTACCATTGCCAGTAACCTCAGCAGACACCTCTCCGGAATGCAGGGTGATTAAAAAAGACGCAAACGAGAGCAAGGCGACATTAGAATAAAAGGACTGCATCTTCATTCATTCGTTAGCATAAAATGCTAACAGTGAAACTCGCGTCGGCTTTTAACTAAAAAGGTATCGTTTGAAAACGAGTTGGTTGTGTGAGTCGGTTCTATGATCGGCTCACTGAATAGTCCACTCCTAGGTCAGCTCCGTTAGCCTTTTAATACCTTACTTTTTGCCTGCCTTCAAGCCAACAGGAATTTGTCCAAATTGAAGTCCTGAAATCTCTTATTTTCCTGTCTAAACGATGTAACAGCCATGGTTGTCCGTGCATCATAGAACTAATAGTTGTTTCCTTGTATTGTTTAACGAATAATACGAATTCTAATTCCTTTGAAGGTCGCATATGTACCAGAATCATACTGAAAACAAAAGAAAAATGGGTTTAAAACATTCACACATTGCACTTACATAGTAAAACAATCATCGTTTGATGATTTACATATGTAGCTTGGAGAGTCGTTTATGTTTGTGAAAGATTCGACTCTTATTAGTGAGCCGAGACATTTCGTGTGCAGGGCGGATGTTCAGCCGGAGATCCGGGTTTTCACTCCCAAATAGCATCTGTATTAATATTAAGTCTACTAGATAGGGTGTAATCCTGGCTGTACAAAGTGCACCTATGTAGTTTAGATGGAGGTGTTTGAAATCAGTGCCAAACCAAACTCCCGGACATAGTTAGCATATTATCTGCGTTTCTCCGTGCTTGAGGTGAAAAAAATGATTTTAGTCTCCTAAGAACAACACACCTTCTTGTTTTGTGCAACTCCAGCATGTTTAATTTTGACAATAATTTAAAACACCAGACAATGCAAGAATAAATATATTAAATAACTACATTTAAATAATAGGATTTCAAACATCCCACATCTAGAACAATTATGTGCTGGTCAAAATGACAAATGGGAATTTGATGACTGAAATAAATACATGGAATAAATTATAATAACACTCAGATCTGGTCAGGTGCTCAGGATGTGGTTCAGCACTCTGTTGATGGTGATGATGCGAATCTGAAAGCCCTTCAGGACTTTGCATAGTTTCAGTCTTCTCTTAAATGAATTTTCACGTTCCGTAGATGCCTGCAAATAAGACCACTCATTATTTTGTAAATCTGCTTTTAAAATCAATCACAACCACATCACTGGTTTCCTTAGACTGCAGAACTGGTAATCTACGGACCCTTATGCACCTTCAAACTACCTTCTCAACTCAGTTAAGGAATCAATAACATTCACACCAGAAAACAGATCCAGCTTGATTACCTGAAACTTAGAGTCCATCACTGTAACAGAGATGCAGCTCTATAGAAATGAGCATATTAAAATAAAATATTAATTAAGTTTATACATGTGCACAAAAAAACACACATTTTAAAGACATTTAATCTGTTTACAACAATGATAGTTACTGCCATAAAGAAAGGCCAACTCCATGGCCTATGGCTTTGGAATGGGATGTCCAGTAAGCTAATGGTCATGTATCCACATTCCCAAGGCCATATTAAAGCATCTTGTACTCTAAGGAGTTAATTTTTTGGATGGAAATGGAATATGTAGTTTAAAAGCTATATTGCTAAGCTGGTGCACCAGCCGATATCCTTTTTCCTTTCAGATCATACCTGACTGAAGTTCTCTATACTTCTGAGCACTGATTGCTCCAGGACTTTATCTGGATCACTGTAAGATTTCAGCACTGTCCAATAATGGCAAAGATCTTCCAGAACACTCTGCAGACACTCATCCTACAGAGAAAATGGTGTATCATTGCATCGGATGAAGGACTTGATGCTGATGCTGCTTGACACAACTTTGTTTACATGTGGTTGATCTACACAAAACATATTTGGTGTAAAGAACATACCTGGTTCACAATAAGGTCATGGCTTAGTGAGCATAGGGAGTGCCCCTGAAAGGTAATGGACACATGTTACTTTCAGTAAATACAATTTTAGAATGTGCATTGGTAAAATAGCAAATTTATTACAAATGCTGCAAACATTTAAAACATCTATAATACAATTATTAATAAACAATCATATTGTAATTTTGTTGGACCTTTTCTCACCTTTGGGGTGCAGATGGACAGTGTTTGTGTGTTGTGCAGTGCAGCTGTTTGCTCTGTGCAGTTTAAGCCTCTAAACAGGTGATCCTGCACCAAAAACACAGATGATTCTAATATTCAAATATTTCCATGACAAAGTTTTGTGGAACAAATCCCACACTCCAAAATCGTGTGCTAAGTCATTTATGTCTACATAGTAAAGGCTGCTTGGTGGGTAGCAAGAAAGTCTTGGGTGATCTGGGCCCCTTTCTGTGCTGAGTTTGCAAGTGGGTTTACTCCGGGAGCTCCGGTTTCATCCCACAGTCAGAAAACATGCCCCCAGTTAATTGGAAACACTGAACTATAGGTTCTTAGGCATTCTGATGCATACACTGAGGCTTAGAGCTGCCAAGCCCGGATAAATAGGCAGGTTGTGTCAGAAAGAGTGACAGAAATGTGAGCAGCCAAGAAAAGCAAATAAAGACTGCTTACTTTAGTCACCGAAAACGTTTAGTATCTAGCTTTACCCTTATGATTAACACATACCACAGCAAGGGTGTCCGCTATTGTCCGTAAAAGCGCGCGCCCCTGTGCCATGCACGCGCTCTGGGCGGCAGAATCGCGCGCTCCCGCGGGAAGGGACGCGCTCAGCACACAGGAAATCAACAACACCAGCAAACCTGCCAACACAGCAATATATAACATTTCTTTCATATTATATACAATTCCACACATTTTGTTCCACATATATCCTGTAAGCTGAGTGAAGGTGTACAGTCTAGTCTTTTTAAGCTCATTCTCCCACCAATATTTTATCATTCGACACTTTCTGTTTGCTGGATGTTGAGAATTAGAACCTATTAAGAACATATTTGGTTGGAGCTCTATTCTCATCCCAGCTCAGACACTGACAATACTGCTGCACACAGAGCAGCTCACACAGTAACCATGTTATCACAGTGATGAAAATGAGCCAAAATCCTATAAGGACGTTTTTCTTTTACATATTTACAAAAAAGAAAGAAAAAACGTGTATGTGAACAAGACAAATAGACAAAATGAGTTATTTCTTAATGACTGTGTAGCAAGTGTTGTATAATTATTAAAATTTTATGCTTAGGGTCTCAATTTATATCATTGTTTAAAGAACGTCCAGAAATGAAAATGGTATTAAAGGAAAATAGTAAAAACAGAAAAAACAAATCAAATAAACAAAAGTAATACTAGTAGTACTTAGTACGACTACTAGTAGTAATAGTAGTAGAGGTATATTGTCACAAACCCATCGTAGTCTTCAGCTCTGTACTCTGATATGCAACCTTCATGCAAAATTTTATCTCTTATATCCTTTTTATATCCATCTTCAGCTGAGGCTTATCCTCCCACAACTCTACCATGTTATTATCGGTATTACGAATGAAACTTATTTACACGTTTGGGTTTTATTGGGTTTTATTGTTGTAATTTCCAGAGAAACCTGTGAGTTGTAAGATGGACCTGAACACAATGTGGGAATTCACGTTCTCAAGCTCTTCAAGCTCTCACATGCAGAAGAATCACTTCCTGATTAGCACGTACTAGCCCAGGTCAGTGCCAGAATGACCAGCACTTAATAAAGACGGCTGAAACAAAAACAAACCAAGAAATCTCTCAGATTTATAATTATTTAAGACTTCTCGTATCTCAGATGTATTGGTATTGCCATTTATTGGTAAAAACTACTATGTTATTCATATGTGGTGTGTTCAGGTGTTGTAATAAGGTATTTGATACGTTAGAGTAATCATGTTAAATATTATGCTACAAACCATGTGCACATGTGTGACTTTTAAGTTTACGGCTTGAACATGTTCAGTAGAATACAAACCACACTGCTGCATGACTGAAGGTTTGAAATTACACCATGAACACTTATCACACATATATTTTTGTTATTCTGGCAGACCTTTAAAGAAAACCCAGTGCATTATTGGTGTAAAACTGAAAGTCCAGCACTGAAGTGTGTCTTACCACAAAATGGGAAGCACACATTTATTTAGCTCGGGCACGGCAATCTAGTAGTTTACCTCAGGGCCGCCTGTTTCCTCTTCTACATTCTTCTACGATCATTGAGTGATTCATTTATTATGTTAGTGGTTATGGCTATGAGAGCAAAATCAAAATGTCAGGTGACACTGTTTGGCTGTCGGGCAATGCTCTGAATTATTTGCTACCCCAATTACCCCAAATAAGTCACAAATATTGATCGGAAGTATTTCCAATGTAAGATGTACTCATGACATTAGAAGATCAGCATGCAAGCAAGAATGCATGTCCATGAGCTTTTTGTATATCCCATATGCATTAATATGAGACCCACTTTCGTTTCATTTTTGATCCGGCTCTAGATTCAGTGACACTTACTGATGGAAGTTTGAATGTGGTTTCTGAGGTGAAGAACTTCCGTTGTTATTATAATCACTGAATTTCTTGGAATAGCAGCGCTTTAGGATTTTTATTAGGAAAGCACCATTAACGATGTGGAGTTACGTCGTCTACTCAACCGGCATTACATCCAGCAAGACTCCAGATCTACTGTTTTATCATATAGTCATGCTCAGCCATGAAAACTCAAGACATTACACTCCTGAGTGACACTGTGTGTTGCAGAACCTCGGCATTAAGGAAATCTATATTTGAGAAAGCACCGTTTTAGAATAGAAGAATAGAAAGCACACATATACAGATGTGTATCCGCATGTCCCAGCTTGTTTGGAAGCCGGGGTCAGAGCGCAGGGTCAGCCATCGTACGGCGCCCCCTGGAGCAGGCAGGGTTAAGGGTATCGCTCAAGGACCCAACAGTGGCTGCATAGCAGAGCCTGGATTGGAACCGCCAGTTTCCCGGTTGATAGCACAAAGCTCTACCTACTAAGCTACCACCTTGTCT
>JAYDZG010000036.1:2145261-2158779 GCA_034509265.1 Microcambeva bendego
TATCTATGCATATGAACAACACTACACATCCCTCTTAAATGAAAATTCTGTATAATCTACGACTAAGTTAATCAGGGTTAAACCCTCCCTGACGATGCACTCTGCCATGAAGATGAGATGCCAAGGGCTGAAGCAGAGTTATTAGTAGCTGGTCAGTTGCTGTTAGTAACTGTATAAGGCTTCGGGGGGAGACTTGAGTGAAATTGGTGGTTCCTTTCCTGTAGGCATTGGTCACATGGGAAGTCTTGTTAAGTTCCAGTGGTCTCAGTTATTCGTCAGTGTCGGCGAAGAGTAAGAACCCGGAGAAGGTGCTGTCATCTTCGCTGCTGGAATAAACTCCATTCCAGTCTCGCAGCGTCTCCAGCCAGACCTGGTCGCCTTGGGATAGTCGTATGACTGCCATGTTTGATGCCTGGTCGATATCCTGGCCGTATAGGGAATCCCGAGTCCGCAGTTTACGAACGCCGTTAACTATCAAGGCTGCCCTTAATGGACGACTACGAACAGTGATGTAGTAGGAAAACACGTAGACGCCTCCATACGTGCAGTTAAACTTGCTGATGTTGGGGTCCCAGTGGCCTTCCTCATTGTAGATGACCTTATCAAATTTGACAGGGTGGCCAGGGGGAGGGAAGGATCTGCTAGGAAATAGTCCTACGCTAAATGCTGACCGCTTTTGGATGAAAGGTTCTCCTTTGGAGCCCTTTATTCCCCTTAAGCCTCGTACCCCTTTCATACCTCGCATACCTTTAATACCAGGAACACCTCTTTGCCCTAATAGTCCTGGTGGTCCTTTTTTGCCCGGGTCTCCCTTCAGTCCAACAGGACCGGTGTCTCCTTTTTCACCTGTTGGCCCGGGAAGCCCATCTGTGCCATTCTGACCCGCAATGCCTATTTCTCCCTTCGGCCCCGGTGGACCAGGTTCACCTTTTTCACCCTTCTCTCCCTTCTCTCCAGTGGTGCTTTTCCCCACTTCTCCTTTTTCTCCTTTTTCCCCCTGAGTACTGTTCAGTCCTGGAGGCCCCGGCAGTCCCTGTTTGCCGGGTTCACCCATTTCTCCTTTGGTCCCATTCAGGCCAGGATCCCCTCTTTCTCCAGGGTCACCTTTCAGTCCAGACAGGCCAAGATCTCCCTTTTCTCCTTTAGGACCTGGCTCACCTGGTGACATTGAAAGGCAGTTTTCTGCATTTGCTTCTTTAAGACAGCAAGTAATTAATGTATCAAACCAATGTTAAAACACACACCCTTTTCTCCTTGTCTCCCAGCAAGACCCGGTATTCCTGGCAACCCCCTCTCTCCAGCATTTCCTGGATCTCCTGAAAGAAATAAACATCAGCGAATTAAACAATCGGCCTATTTTTTAAAAGTGTTTAAAGACCCGCGAAGGACTGATGTTTTATCCCACCTTTATCTCCTTGCAATCCTGGAGCTCCAGTAAGACCTTCTGGTCCTGTGGGTCCTGGAGGTCCCATTTCTCCCTTCGGTCCTGGAGAACCTAAAGTGTGCAAAATAACAGAAATCCAATCAGCATACATCACACAACAATAAAAACAACAATCAATAAGCCTGTCAAAATGAAAAGTCTGAAGCATCCTAACTGAGCAGACAAGGAGTTTTAAACGATCCAATCTTCCCGTAATGGCCAGTACACCACTGTGGTGATCAACAAAACCTAAAATCTGAATTATACATCATATACAGTACCATCTAAATATTTACTCTAAATAAATGATTTGGGAGTGCCGGTCTTCTGTAATGTTCACAACCTCTAGATTTGATCTCAGCCTCTACACTGTATCTTTCATTTCCTCTGTCTGACCTGGCGAACCCCTCTCTCCGTTGGGTCCTGGCGGGCCCCTCTCTGGAGGACAGCACTCACAGAAGTTGAAGAAGCACTCGTTGTAGTCCAGAGTGTAGTTCCTCGGGCCCATCCCATGGTGCAACAAAGCCTCTGTGTGGTAGTCGGGAGAATAAGCGTCACTGGAGAAGGTGGTGCTGTCAGTGTAAGACGAATATGAGTCCGTGACCATGTCTGTGGTCTCATCGGTCACTGGACTGCTGAAGGAAATGGGAGGGACGGTAGTGGTGTGAGGGCTGTCCAGATTGGGAGGCGGCTGTGTAGGACCTTTTCCAACTTGGGGAAGCTTCCCGGTGGGCTTGAAACTTGGTTCCTTGGGGTTCCTAGATGGTGATGCCTCGGCCAATGCTACTACCACTGAGAGTGTCACCAGTATAACCAGGTAAAAAGAGTTGGTCATTTCGTTGATAGTGATGACCTACAATTACTGAAAATACAGAAGAAGGAGAAATGAGACAATGGAGCGTGCAATTTTAAAACTGTGATGTCCCACACTTGATCTAGACCTACTAGACGAGCAAGGCTGATAGTATTTCACAATAATTGTATTTGGCAGTGTATGGTTTTGCGTCATGTGTTAACACAAACACAAATTGCGCTATAGAGAAGTATTTGAGTTTAAGCACTGTCAATGACATGGTTATTTTTGGCCAGGAGTTCCACACAGCATAACTGGAAGTCCACTCTGGGTTGAAAGTCACAATTAAAAATCGTGTCACTGAGGCAAAGGATACAGCTAGTGCTTCTGCAGGCACATTCAGCTGCCCAGAAGAGACGAATGGTCTAAATAAATAAAGTGTGAAATGTTGCTCTGGGACAGGTTGTTATGCAGCTAGACTAAGGATTAAAAGGTCCAGGGTTTAAGCCCCACTGTCTCCCCTGATCCCAGTTGCATCTCAAACAATCCTGCTTAGGGTGCTGACCCCAAGAGTGCAAAGCTGTTGTAAAGGCAAATGCTGACCATTTGTTTTGGCCAAGACTTTTTTGGGTCGATGCATATGCATTCTACAGCTTTGATGTCTTCATAATTAGTAAGAAAATACTGCAAATAATTGTATTTTTAAATCCTCTATCACTAGACGTTTTTTAAACCTTTAATTAGTAAAAAAAAAGAACTTGACTAAATAGTATTTTTCACTGCTGTTGTAATTTGTATATTTGTTACAGGTACATTTCAGAGACCAGGAAACACTGATTGTTTTATAATAATTAAAATAAATATGAAACCTTTATTTGACTTGTTATTTGACTTACATCTAAGCTAAATCATGAAGATCAGAACAACCCTTTGTTGCCAAAAAACCTCACAGCATATGGAGATCAATCTTAAATTCACCATTGTTGGTCATGACACCTTTTCAAAACGTTTGTGCCAATTTGGCTTTCAATACTTACAACCCGAATTATATTATCGAATTTCCATCCACGTGTTCTCATCCTCTTTTGTAACAGATATGATGAAGTGAAAAACAAGACCTTACTTACTTTGCATTGATTGATTCTGGGTCTTCGTGCGTCGTCCTTCTAAACTGAATGGACGTACCATCGTAGCCTCCACCTTTTAACAGCCTGAGTCTCCTCTGTTCCTTGGGCCTGACCAATACCAGGCCGTTGAGCTTTAGGGCCAGGTGGCACGTACTTGGCTTGGTTTTAAAGGTGCGATACCTAATGAGAAGCTAATGTAACGTTTTGGAGGGAGTATTGTATTGGTCCGTCTCATTGTTATGCATCCTTGGGGATGAAATAAATCACTCATTTACATTTGAGCACGTACAAAACAAGCGTTTGCATGTAACTGCTCACATTTAGCTTAACTTGTGGTGAGATGTTTACTGTAATTTATATATTTTTTATAATTTATATGGACATTTGAGCATGAGGTTAAGCCAAGTCATGGCTTTCCAAAGGATCAAAGAAGTCCAGAAACTTGGAGTTTCACCACAGTCTCTGTGGTGTACACTTGAGACCTTGTGGTCTCATATCTTACACCCCTTCAAACGTTGGCACCAAACGCTAGCCTTTACCAGAACCTCTATTTTTCTCAAACACTATCCACTTCCCAGAAAATTCCAAAAAACACTCCAAGGTCAGGATCATCTAGACAGATATGGCCGACACCAAAGAGTCTCCGAATTCCCCATTCCTCTTGGCAGAAGCTCAAAGGCAGGCTAAATTATCAAAGGTAATGACAGATTGGACCGGCTACAAAGCTTTGAAACATTTCAGCAGTCCACCTTAAGGAAATTCAGCACTTCTGACTTTTAAGTTTATTCAAGATAAAGATCATGGAGGGAAAGATCTTCAGTCTTGGTTGTGATAAACTCAGATCATTCCGAGAGTTTATATCAGATTTTAAACACGATACTTTGGACCAAAAAAAACAGTGCTAAGTTTTAAAGAATGAAATGCCTTACAATCACAAGGGCTGGTTTAATCGGGAACTCACATGTAAACTTCATTTGGTATTTTTCTAACCCAAGTATTTAAAATACTTAATTTCACTTTGAAACACAAACCAGCCACTTTTTGGATTTTTTTAACATATTCTAAGCCCGTTTCATATTCACTGACACCTAAATGAACCCTTCAAGATCATTTTATTTGAATTTTTTATTGTTTAGAAGGTGAATGCAGAATTATTTTAGGTCACTGATGCTGGCTAAATATACTATATGAAAAAAGTATGCAGACACAACACCACAAGGTTACTACACAGCCTTTTCCAAAACTTCAAGAAGTTAATAGCTTTTATAAAGTATTTACAAGCCTCAACACTTTTGAGGTGAAAATGTCCTTAGATACATTACCTCAACATCAAATGATGTCCTTACGAATCCCATTTCTTGGCAATAAAGAGGGTTTATGACCAAACTCTACGTTATTTACAATTATGACCTGCGTGGGTCTGCGCGGGTTTCCTCCGGGAGCTCCTCCAACAGTCCAAAAA
Organism: Microcambeva bendego; assembly: GCA_034509265.1. NCBI lineage: Eukaryota > Metazoa > Chordata > Actinopteri > Siluriformes > Trichomycteridae > Microcambeva > Microcambeva bendego. The sequence continues at coordinate 2,150,067 of JAYDZG010000036.1, forward strand.
CAGCCAGCCAGGTTGACCCGAGACACCGAATCGTCATGTACACTAGTCACTAGGTACCTAGTGGTACCTTAGTAACATTAGGTACCTAATAACAGGTACCTGGTCACTAGGATGCACAAAGTAGTGCATTGTGGTGCCGGTCACAAGCCCGGATAAATAGGAAGATTGAAACAGGAAGGGTATCCGGTGTAAAAACTACACTAAGTAGATAATGCGGACCACGATCCGCTGTGGCGACCTCTAACGGGAGCAGGCCGAAAGAAGAAGTAAATGCTTTGCTCCTTTGCACCCTTTGGCTTTCCATAACCGGAGAATCGCACCGTCGCAGGCTGCTTCATTTCGGTCGTAAGAGACCGTGGGGACTGAAGGTCCATGCATTGTTCCTCGGAGTTTCTTTGTGTATGAAGACTGTGTCTCGTCCATTCACAGCTTTCTCCGCTGGCTACACCCTGTAAAGCTTTCTCATTGTGCAGCTGCTCTCGCAGCTCTGGCATCATTAACACCCCGCAGAACCACCGCTGAGGGCTGGAACCGTCCGGAGCGCTTTGTTTTGCGCCTCATATCTGCTGAGCTCGTCTGTGTTTTTGAGGATAGCGAAATAAGTTCTTGTTTGATGGAGTCGTTGTGCGCTTTTGGTCGTGGGTAATGGAGTGATTTGAAGCTGTGTGTGATGAGAGAACAGTCAGCAGTGTGATGGTAGGAGACGCGATGACGCTGCTGTCTCTCCTGGGTCGCATCATGCGTTACTTCTTGCTCCGGCCGGAGACCTTGTTCCTGCTCTGCATCAGCCTGGCGTTATGGAGCTACTTCTTCCACACGGACGAGGTGAAGACCATCGTCAGGTCCAGCCGAGACGCCGTCAACATGGTGAAGGGCAAAGTAGCCGAGATGATGATGATGCAGGACCTGACCGGCGAGGGCCTGCAGGTGAAGGACGGCGAGTTCTCAAAGACATGGGGCTTTAGGGACCAAAATGTTGCCGTCTACTCCATCCAGGGCCGCCGGGACCACATGGAAGATCGCTTCGAGGTGCTCACCGACCTCGCCAACAGGAGCCACCCGTCCATATTTGCCATCTTTGATGGGCACGGCGGCGAGGTCAGTAAATTGGTCAGGTTCCGGTGCTGATGAGAGGCATCAGACCATTTAAACTCAAGGTGCACTTACTTTCTCCAGTGTTTGCTGAAATGCATCAGCTTGCAACAGCAGTCCCTCTTATAGGACTACATTACACAATACTTTGAAATGTGAGAGGTAATCTGCGTCCATCCTAAAGAGCATCCTCGGTCATAAAGCTTAGTAAGATCTTAAGACATTTGGCCACAGTGTGCTTCATGGGAGTCTTTAAGAATTTGTTCATTAGCTCGGGTTCAGCCCTTACTGACAGTAGATAAACAGTGAGAGAAAAGTAATTAAAAGTAATTAACAACAATTCTAAATGATATTTTATCTAAAGCTGTAAACATATACTTCTATAAGGACCCAGTTCTGTAATATGTGAGGTTTTTTTTATGTTTACTAGGCTAGTTAATAAATTAAAGACATATAAACTCACATTACATTAAATAAACTATGATTAAACATTCATGACTTGGCATATAGAAAGTAAACTCAGCTAAAATTCACAAAGCATTAGAACAAATACAGTAAACCTAAAACTCTTTATGGAGTAAATAAATTGAATTTTAAACATGAATTAGCATAGGACATAACTAAACTAAACTATCATTATAGCACATAAACTAAGTTTACAGACACAAAAAGGTAAGTGAAATCCAAACATGAGCTAGCCTTATAGCAAACAACTTAAACTCGAACGCACAGAAACTAGCACAATAGTAAAGACATTAAACACAGACATGAACAAGCATGATCAGCTAAACTCTAATATAAAAATGTCTGAAAATGCTCAATGGCTTTACTGATGACACATTAGATGTAACGTTTGACGGAGGTTGACAAAGTTAGTGGTGGAAATGGACATGGCTAAATTTAAGACAAAGTAAAAACAACTGAAGTGTTTTTTTGCAGCCAATAAATGGACAAACTAGTTGCTTAAGTTATGTTTTTAATGGTTCAGTCCAATTTTAGTCCCATTTTCCCTCCCCCGGTCTGGGAGCCATCTGTCCCCCGACTGCCGAACCCTGGATCCTCTTGAGATTATAACAGATGCTCAGCTTTTGTTTGTTCATTCCATTCTATAAATGATTCAACCGAGTGCTGGACTGGTCCTAAACGTCTGCACATTTTACAGCATATATTTGTTAAATTATCATATTAAATATAATAATAAATGTGCAACAATAATCACTTATGTTTATTAGATCTTTTGTAGATCTTTTCCCCTTGCCTGCTTAAAGTATTTCTGACACTTATAATTTGGGATTAGAATAGTTTTTAGTCTTCTAAGAAGGTTTGGGTTGGAATTTGTTGTTAAATAAGGCATGACAAAACAATCCAGTTTTAACGAAGCAGTTTGGGGTTGTGCGGGCTACTGAAGTACCTCCGCACTAAACTCCATCAAACCACATCTTTCTCAATTCCTAAAATGGACTTTTCATAAACCTTAAGGTCCCTGTATACATTTCCTCCGCTGCATTCCCTCTGCCTGTGAGATTTAGATATTCTATTATGATCCTCTGTTCAGTTTTAGTACTGGATATTAAAAGAAAGCAACTTTTCCGGCCCCAATCTCAGCATTGACGTCTAGAAATAGCCTCTGCCTGCTAGCACGTGAAGTCTCCACTTGGCTGCGCTGAAAACGGAAAACACCGCTACGTGAGATATGTCATGGCAGACCTTTTCGGGGCCCGATGTTAAAAATATTCTGAAGAGAAGATAGGAAAAGTTACGTCATTCTGTATCCATGGGACAGATGGAGCAGTTGGGAAGTATGAGCACGGGCCGGATGAGATGTGTGACCTGAATTATTAAAGGTACTTTGAATCAGCCGACAAAGAACTGCTTCTGAATCCGAATAAGCTACTTATTGATATTTGTGTATCAATTCGTGTATTTTCCAGAATTACAGGGTAGACAAGCACTGACCACTTTAAGAAGAGCACCACTTGGGTCTGAAAACAGCCTTGATGCTGCATGGCATGGATTCCAAAAGGGACTGAAAAGATGCTGCAACTTTTCAGTTCTACCAGAACTTAATTGTGCACTAATGGATTTAGATGTGACATCTAGGGAGGCCATTGAATAACTTGTCTAGTTGTTCAAGATTATTTATTCATATCATTATTATGACCACGGGCCCGTCTTCTCCCCAACTCTGTACAGATGCTCCTTTTATCACAGTTATATAACGAATATATTAAACATTTACAATGTTTTTTCTCTGCAGGCGGCCGCTGACTATGTAAAGGCTCACCTCCCAGGATCTCTGAGGCAGCACCTGCAGGCGTTTGAGCGCGAGAAGAAGGACAGCCAGCATTCGTACACCTCCATCCTAGAGCAGAGTATCCAGGCTGTCGATCGAGACATGGTGGAGAAGTTTTCTGCCTCGCATGAAGAAGCGGGTGAGCTCAGCGACCAGCATCAGGTCCGGATCACTTCAACAGAGGCACTGATTGAAATAGTTCCCTCCCACTGCAGGTACTACATGTTTGGTGGCCTTGTTGTCCGATCACGAGTTGGCGGTGGCAAACGTTGGTGACTCCCGCGGTGTGCTGTGTGATAAAGACGGTAACGCCGTGGCCTTGTCTCACGACCACAAGCCCTACCAGCTGAAGGAGCGCAAGAGAATCAAACGGGCAGGTAAGCAAGAAGACGATTCAATGCCAACCTCACTTTGGTATTTATTATGGTAAATGCTTTTCAAATGATAAATAGGTTTAGACTCGGAGCTTTTGCAGTAACTGGAACTGTCATTGCTAGGGATGTAACGATGCACCAGGAGTCCGTTAAGAATTAAATTTGGGAGCGGATGTGTTGGTACCTGGGTCCGTCTCTACTGTGCTGACCGTGACTTTATTGCATCACTTCTTGTTTCCAGGTGGCTTCATCAGCTTTAACGGCTCGTGGCGGGTCCAGGGTATCCTGGCCATGTCGCGCTCTCTGGGTGACTACCCTCTAAAGAACCTCAACGTGGTGGTATCCGACCCGGATGTGCTCACCTTCGACCTGGACAAACTGCAGCCCGAGTTCATGATCCTGGCCTCGGACGGATTGTGGGACGCCTTCAGCAACGAGGAAGCCGTGCGCTTCGTCCGCGAGCGACTCGACGAGCCGCATTTCGGCGCCAAGAGCATCGTGCTGCAGTCCTTTTACCGAGGCTGCCCAGATAACATCACCGTCATGGTCGTGAAGTTTAAAAATGCTAAGAGTGGAGACTGAGGTCCTCGTGCTATCATTGTACAAATATAAATACCTGCTTTTTTATTAATAATTATTTTTACAAGTGTGCCAGTTGGACGATGTTTTAGACGTTTGTAGTGTTCTCTCTTTCTTTACCTAACTTGTATTCATCAGAAGCAATACTACTGCGCAAGTAATTGCGAGGCCTGGTCTTTTCACCTAATTCTGCCTGAACAATCTTATCCTCATAGATCAGTTTGTATTTACACTTATAACTTTTGTGTCTGGGTTATGGAGGCCAGTCCCTTAATAAACTATCACACTTCATATCACAGTGTTGGCTGCATGTTGTGAACTTTCCTTGGTATGTTTATTCATGTAATAATTTCAGTCGGATGGTCCTGGGTTCGATCACTGGGTGGGGCGGGCCGGGTCTTTTCTGTTTTGCGCCCCTTAGTTTTAGTTTATTCCAAAAACACATTCGGGTTAATAGACACAATGTGTGTGTGTGTCATGGTGTGCCTTGCGCCCAGTGAAGGGCTCCAGCACGGAATCCCACACCACCGCCCCTGATGCACAAAGAAATGAATCAAAGGATCGAACAATAAAACAATAAAAAGTGTTGTATGAGCAATTTTCAAACTTACAGAAGGTTTTGTTCATCTTTCAAGACACTCTTAGTAGTGGACGGGGCCTTACTGTCACTTACTGTCCAAGTCTTTAAGTATGCACAGGTTTTCTTAAGGTACTTTAAATCAAAAGGACTGGCTATACTCTAAATTGCCCCTACGTGTATTTTTTTTGTTGTTGACCCAGTTGGTAAAAATATATAGATGAGTATAAGCCAATGAGCTTTGGTGTTGATTCCTGGCATTCCTGGCAGTCCAAAAATTACATCCATTCCATCATGTCCCGGGTGTCAGGTGGGTTTACAATGCAGCTGCTATTTAAAGACCGTCCAGATATCTGAGCCTCGAATAGCATTGACCCCCCCTGTCACCGTAGCTCACGAAGTCCTCTGGCATTGATGTCACCCACATTGTTACTGGAACTGACAGCCTTTGACACCACAGATGAACCAGTTATCAGAGGGCACTCGTATAAAAAGCAGACACACTCTCAGGGAGTCGGCTCTCTCGACCTCAATGCCACTGTTTCCTTCTAGATCACTCAACCCAAGCTTGTTGTGGAGTTTAGTCATGGGTCAGTGTGGTCCAAAGTCTTCAACCGAAGCTCAAATGCTTTACATGGGATCCTCAGAACCGATTTATAGGGAGTTAAATGGATCGTTCAAGGCGACCTCTGCTGTTCCACTCCAAGGAAAGTTGTTCTGTCTTATTTCAAGGCTGAAAAGATGGACAGGCATCAGAAAGAAGAAAAGCGAGTGGCAGATAAATAAGACAGGCAGCGTGAGGAGCAGCTGCAACTGCGCAGCACTTATTTTCGTTGAGGACCTGGCCGGAGGAGTCTGGATGAAGCCAGAGATCAGAGGAAGATCTTGAGAAGATTAAAGCAAACGGCTTTGTTCTCACGTACGGCTTTGTGTTAGTCGACCTGGCCTCCACCAGAACATCTGTGGATGGTTTGAAAGCAGCTGAGATCCTGAAATGTTGTAAACATGGATGTGGCTTCCACGTCAGATGAGTCCTGAGCTGCGCACTGCTGATGTTCATGCTTCTTTCTTTCTTTGTGGATAGAGAAGATCATTTCTTCAGAGGCCAACATAGCAGTTGTGCTACAATCATCTGTGAATCGTTTACCGAAGAAAATGGATTTATCAATAATTTCCACCTGTGAAATGTATTCAGAGTGGACGTTTGTGTTGGGAAAAGGCTGCCTGGTGTAAAGTCACTTAAAATAATAGGACTTTTTCTTTCTTTCTTTCTTTCTTTTTTACTGTATTGAATTAAGAAGTAAGAATTGTAGCATTTTGGACCACGGGATATAGAAATTGCTATAGTCCCTTATACATTCTAGTGTTTAGATTGTTTTTTTTGGGGGGGATCAGGTGTTTCCCTACCTCTCATGAAAGGGCAGGAAGGGAAAACAGAGTGACCATGAACCCTGACAATAATATGCATTCATATGCTGTTGCTACCCCCCTGCTACCACTTTGGGTGTCCTGGTTGACACCTGATGTTTTTTGTGAGGTGGTCCTTATTTCATTCGACATCTAAATGTGTACATGTTACTGATGGATGTGACTGACAATAATACTTTATAGTCATACGATGCTAACCACCCACTGAACCTGCCATGTTTTTATTTGTGAGCATTAAAGATTATGACTCGATGAGTGAGATGAGCAGCAGACAGAATGTAACCAAGCCAGCCAGGCTCCGTGTTTCTCTGATTTTGTCCTTTACAGTGAAAACATTCTCTTAACAATTGTTTTGTTGTAACATTTTATAAAGGATTTTTTGCAATATTAGGAACAAATACATATTGACCAGGGAACCTTTAATGGAAGGGAAGTAAACTAAAATGATCATTATTTCAAAGTGTCTTATATTGTAATGAAAACAATTTTGTTTCTATGATTTATTGATTTATTTTAATTGTAACTCTTGATTGCTGTAAACATCCATTCACCGCATGTGCTGTATCCCAATCTACATGTGAATCTTTCCAACACTCACCACAGTTGAGAAAAGGTGAAAATGTTTACTTAGATACGCAGAGAGAAGAATTCTTGATTTAAGATGTGTATATAGGTTTTTAAATGAAATGTATATAACCTCTTGTTCAGAAACCTTTTTTAATTGTTTGAATAAAAAGGTGTTTGGAGTAAGCACTGTACTGTACTGAATCCATACACAATGTGAAAAGTATCCCAACAAAAAAGACTGCAAAAGGAAACGATACAAAACTCGTGATGTTGTTAGATAACAGATTGTTTTCCAGTGGATTTCACAACCACCGTGGTTCTTTAATGTCGTCTCTTTGTTCTCTCTCCTTTTTTCACGGTTCTCTCTCTTAAGACATGAGAAAAGGAAATGATGATACAGGAATCAGGGCTGAGCAGAACGTGACAGCATGACTTTCATTGATTGTATGATAACGAGCCCCTTTGTGTGAGTGTCTTCAGGTTTTTACAGCAACTCAGAAGCTGTTGAAAGACCAAGAGCGACTAATTAAAACCGAAATGCAAGTCAGGTGTCACATTCAACTGCTTTGTGTGAATGCCTGCAGAATAAGGTTAAATACTTTGAGCTGAGAAATGCACAACACCAGCAACAACCGTGTGTACCTGTTAAACGTTTTGTAGCAGTGTTGTGTTGTAAAGCCTAAATTGTGGATTTGATAGGTGCAGGAATTACAGCAGTAATAAACTCTGAACTCTTACTTTGCGAGGTGTGGCCATACTTTGCCCCCATTTCCTGAACACGAAACTAGATAAGCAGAAAAGGCCATAAAGTCAGCACTCGCCTTGATGTGAAAACAGATCGACATCTGAAACCTGATCTTTGTGTTAGCGACAGAGAGAAAATGGGTCTGAAGGGATCCAAACTCCCCGATGCCCGTATTCTCCTCTTCGGCCTCGACGGAGCAGGTAAATCGACACTCCTGTTCAAACTGAAATACAACGAGCGCTTCCAAACCGTCCCGACCATCGGCTTCAACGTCGAGATGATGGAAGCCAAGCAGAACCGAAAAAAGATCACTCTCACCGTGTGGGACGTGGGAGGACAGGAGAAGATGAGGACGTACTGGAGGAATTTCTACCAAGACACGGCCGGAATCCTGTTCGCTGTGGACTGTGCCGACGTTACACGTCTGGACGAGGCCAAGCGGGAACTCGAGCATGCACTTAAGAACGAGCACCTCAGGAACATTCCTCTGGTGATCCTGGCCAACAAACAGGACCGGAGCGGAGCGCTGACGGCCACCGAGCTCACCGAGAGGTTCAACCTGAGGAAGCTGTGCCATGACAGGAACTGGTTTGTTCAGCCGTGCTCGGGACTGACTGGGGCTGGACTTTTGGATGGGTTTAGGAGGATGGCGCACCTGGTTAAGACCACCTCGGATAACAATATTAAAGAGACAGTAAAGTACTTGAAAAAGTCTGTAAAAAAGTAACCGTTTCAAATTAATATTTAGCAAGCTAATAATGTTTGGATTTTAAATATTGGAAATAATATATTTTTGCCACCTTTTTGATCCGTCTTTTCTATTGTTTAATAAATAAAATGCCCTCAGTATGACAAAGTTAAATAAATATATATATTTAAAGAACAGCATTTATATAATTTTTATTTTAGTAGTTTGTGTTTAACAGATCAGCTAATTTAGCCAACAGTCCACAAACGGGCTCGGTTAACTAGCGGTTAGGTTCAATATAAGAAGTTTATTTTATACAAGACTCTGATGTTTCTACAGGAAAACAAATCCTTATAAACACAAATAATTT
>JAYDZG010000036.1:2160872-2172540 GCA_034509265.1 Microcambeva bendego
AACATAAACACTGCTGAGAGAATAAACTGTTTCATCCTGATTTTCACTGGGTGAATATATATATAATTACTATATTTGTAATCTTATATTTGACATTGTTGGCGAGGAGCAAAGTAAGAATTTCATTGTACAAGGAATCCTGTTTCCTCATAAGCGACTGCATACACGTGCTCAGTTGACCTTGAGATTTACACTTCACCGTATGTCACACCTGTAGCGGTGACCTCATGGACTACGTTTTGGTGCAAGTGCCACCCCCGGCTTTGGGTCTTCCTCAACCTCGCTTCTCCATCTACCTTTCCTCTCAGCTCCAGTTTGGTGTCATCGCCGTCTACCATCGCCAGTGCCACCTGATGTTAGGTGTGTGTTGGCTGCAGCAGACCTGCTCCATCCATTGCAGCGGAATTCCCTTTATCATGTTTTGCTTGTCTGCTCGTCTCATTCTTTTCAGATGAGATCCAGCTTTCCAGAGACAAAATCCGCTGTTTCCATGTCACCAAGCAGATCGACATGCTGCCTCAAGACACCAGGTCACCATTAGTTCTGAATTACTTTCTTTCATTTATGTCTTTCGGTTTTTTCTCTTTGTAGATTATGGACAGAAATCATCCGATTCTGCGTTTTTCTCTCCATCTTCTTCTTTTTATTCCTCAGGCTGACGCACATGCTCCCTGATTATCTGACTCTTCTGACTGAAACGGAGTGGGCAAGAGATCCATTCTTCGGATTAATGGAGTTCGATCTGTCCAGCCCAAGCAGAATCATCCAGGTCGGTAGAACTAGTAGATCTTTATAAATCTAACTACACATTTCTTGAAAATCATTTTTTGAACTCACAAAAGTACAAAGAAATGTATTTTAATGCTTCGGCTTGAATTTGATGCCAATACAATAATATATATATATTTTTTACCTTCTAACGTACATAATATTGTGAAAAGATGAAAAAAAACCTCTCAGTCTGTGTAGGGCGATCACTGTTGGACCTGAGGGACCATCAAACCCACCGGGGGCAGTGCATGAGAAACATGATACTGTGATACATCTATAACATACACATGGGCTTGGAAGTACTTCAGAAAAGAAATGCAACCCTGCAATTTTATTACAGAAAGTGACACTTTGCTTTTATGCCATATATGATGACAAATCCTCAGGGCCCGGGCTCACCGTAAAGGCCTGCCGTGGTCAGATAAGTCCACCTTTCAGAAAATGTCTTCCCTGAAGATTAGGACAGACTTCGGCAAAAGGTTCAAGCCTTCTAATATCTAAGATGTCTAAAACTTTTGCCATTTTGTCTTCACTTGGTTGTCAGCTGTCCCAACTGCCGGAGTTTTCACTGGAGCTTCCGGCACTTCTTCATATAAATGGTGAGTCATTTTAAACACACTCACATCCGTCACACTAATGAACATCGGCTTGTGCTGAACTGCACCCATCAGTCCCCAGTGGAACTTTTTCTTATTATTTAGATTTAGAATCCTCTTTTCATCACCGTGCAGTGAAACACACACTAGCGAACACTAGGGGGCGACGAGCACAGAAACCAAGGGAAGCTCGTGGCGCTTAAGGTTTCCTCTGGGTCCTAGCACCCACTGGTTGGGGTGCGATTCACGGCTCAGCATTTTCTGCGGCCCTCGGGTGGCGGCTGCCGAACCGGCTCCGGCTCTCTGGGCCCGGGGGATACCAGTCTGTCTCTAACCCACCAACGACCAGGACACCTACACACGGGTGAGGCGTGCCTGATCGAAAGTGCATGTGGAGTGGTGGCGCTGAACTGAGTGTTGCACCCGGCTTTATCGGGGAATGCCAGGTGCGAGCACTCAGCCCAATTAGGGCCGCTCGCCTCTTAAACACTTAAGGAAGGCGATCTGTAACGCACAACCACACCGGAAGCCGAACTGTGGTTCGACGGCACGGTCGGTACCGTGACATGTTTGGTCTGTTTTTTTGTCTCGGCAGGGACCACGGCCAGTCAGGAGTCGATCACCATGGCCGAGCAGGAGCCCGTCGCCATGGCCGAGCCCGAGGTCAGCATTACTTTACGATCCGCCTTTACTGTACGATCTCCATTTCGTTTCACCCCTCTCCCTGTCTCACCTTTGTTTGTTCTCCTGAGCAGTTCGGAGGCGTGGAGCTGCAGGACTTCGACATGGTCGGCATGCTGCTGGAGCAGCCCGATCACTTCATCGAGGGTGAGCCATGTCCTCCGTCGGCGCTCGGGTACGAATGACGAAACCAGACCACGGACATGAACGTGAAAGCGTCTGTTTCCAAGGCGACGATCAGAGAGAACCCGCGGCGGAGGAGGCGACACCGCGAGGAAGAGAGACGGAAAGAGAAGAAGACTCCTTAGAGCGAGAGATAGAGCGAGCCGTGGCAGAGAGAGAGAGGACCAGGGAGCTGACAGGATCGCTCATCTCATTAGATCTGTACGGGCCCGAAACAAACCCGTACGCCAGTCGCGGTGTTTATGGGAAGCGCCGCTTCACCGGGCCGGTACCTTCTGTCTTTAATAACCAGAGCGCAGACCACCGACGCGTTAAGCCGGGACCTCGAGGAGGTGGCCGAGGCAGAACTGCTGCCGCCCCCTGGAATACCTGAGCCGGCAGAGAGAGAACGAACCCCGGAGTCCATACCCATCCCACCAGCCCCGCCTAGTCCAGAGAGGAGGGAGCCTGTGAGGGAGAGTCCTGGGCTGGCAGAGGTTTGTCACCATGTCAAGGCATTTGCACCTGTTGCCTCTCACTGGACCTTTTTATTTACCTTTTATTGATTTTAATTGATTTCTCCTACTCTGATGCAGACTTAAGCTCTTGAGCTCCTAATAAACGAGCAGATGTCGCTGGTGCTCCTAATGAAGTAGGTAGAGTGTGTATACTTCTTTTTTTTGCTGTGTATTAGCTTTTAGTCCCACGTAGCCCCGAAGTTCCTGTTCCTGCACAGATTAGGAGGAGGAGAAGGCAGCTGGCCTTCTTTGACGCGGAAACACAAATATCCCAGGATGCACTGCAGGACCAGATCAACGATCCACAAATCGGAACCAAGTCTTTGGTAGGTAGAAATGCAAACCAAGCCAACGGGTCCCAGGTCCGACGCTGGAACGGCCTCCACTCGAATCGTTTTTTCATATTTTAGATTTGACCGTATTAGGTGTAGCAGAAACACCAAAACTGTAATTTTTACCTGAATAGCTGAGGTGTGTCACTCTGTAATAATAATAAACGCCGGTCCTGCTTCATATATGAACACGTATTTCAAAACTGTTCAAATAACGTTTTAGTCGGGTTGAATTCGGCATCTACAGTGCCCCCTAGGTTCAACTCTGCTATAGGCGTGGACCTTTAGTGCCGCCACATAAATGCGAGGGAGTATTTTAGTGTCTGAACCCATACGTCACTGCATCGCCACTCCCAAAGTGCCCCTCCCAACTTGAACATGGGGTGGAGTTACCCTTTAATGATTAGATAACAGTTAGACAGGGCGTCCACATACTTTCGGCCCTTTCTTGACCTCGCATGTAATCTGGGGCACGTGCGAAACACACACACACACACACACTTATAGGATAATTCCAACTGCACGTTTTTGGACTGTGGGAAGAAACCTCACAGATACGGGGAGAACATGCAAACTCGACACAGAGCACCCGAACCCAAACGTCCGAGGATCGAACCCGGGACACGCCCCACAGTGTACGATGTTTAACTTTCATTTACAAGGAATTTGATCTTTTGGGGCTTTTTTTACAGGAAGATCTTCTCATAGCACCATCGAGACTGAGCGCACCTCAAGTGCTTCTTGAGAACCCCTGCATGAGTGAGTCGCCATTTAATCTGATCTTATTTACGCCTGCTCACCGATCCTAATCCTAATAGTTTCTATTTTTAAGTTTTGGGTTTTATCGGGACCTGTGTGATGTTTTCTCGTTTCTTTATTAGTCCGGTAGCTTCGATGCTGGTTGCGGTTCTAGTTTCGGTGCTTATTTAACCCGCCTCAGCTGATCATCCAGATGTGCTCTGCCGGCACAGGCCTTCCTCCCGAGATCCTGGAGCTGTGGAAGCAGGGTGCGGTGCTCCATCGCATCCTCCCAACCGAAGAGCGCGAGGAGGACCGAGAGTCCGTACGGGAGAGGGACAGGGGGCGAGAGGGATCGGAAATCGGTGTGCTCAGAGAGGTCAGAAGGGGGAGCAAAACATGTGTGTGTGTATGTGTGTGTGTGTGTGTGTGTGTGTGTGTGTGTGTGTGTTTAATTCTCATCAACTTACTGCACAAGGGACGTTTTAATAAGTTGTTATACAGGCACAGAGAATCCACAGACTGTATTCCGTTACACTCACTATTAATATTATTTCTCTTTTGCTTTTTTGTAATGATTTGTAGATGCCCACTGATTCCGAGTCAGGAATCCTCCGACATGACACTCCAGGTCAGATGTAAACCATTTCACTATCTCTAATAATAATATGAATAAGATCACCAGATCACGACCATTCTTCTTTACCGGTAGTGATCATTCTCGGATGCTGAGCCCGTCTGTTTCCTTTTCTAGTGTCGTCTTTGGTGATGGAGACAACAGACCGAGATCTTTCACCCTTTGAGACGCCCGAGATTCGACGGTGAGGGCTGAAAAACACCGAGGACCATTCTGGTAGACAACATGCCTAAGTGTCTGTACCATGTTATTTTGTGGTCAGGTCTCCTGTCCCTGTGTCTGTGTCCGGTCTGGAGGACATTCCCGAGGAGAGGGTGCCTGAGGATGTATCGATGGGGGTTGAGGCTTCTTTGAGGTACTTCTGTTAATCCTGTTGTCTTATAAGTCTTACGGTGATTGACCTAAGCTAAGGTTTAACATGGATGCAGTTCTTTATTCACTTTATTCATTCTTTATTAGACAGCCCAGTGTGGACGAGCACGAAATAACATTTCACTCCTTACTGCCCCCTACGGTCGACCGGCGAGCTGTCAGTCAGGCTTTCTGGATGCTGCTGGGTAAAACAATGCACCGCAATGGTCTTTTCTTGCAAAATGGCACAAAACACAAACGCTTTGTTGGTGCGGCGGTCTTGATGCACTAGTACACGCCCACTCTTTGTCTCCGCCCCCACTTTCCCATCACGCCGTGAAGCGTTTACTTCTTTCTACGAGCCAGCGGCGAACTTCCGCACAAAGCTGTAATACAAACCAAGGCCCGGGTCACGCCCGCACATCCCTCCACCGCTCATGCAGGCACCCTAAGCCTCCCTCCATCAGGCACCACGGAGACCGTACCTCACTGGTGCCACTACCATGTAGTAATAATAATAATAATAATAAGTTTAATTTATATAGCTCCTTTCACAATCTCAAGGACACACTAGTGAGAGACCGCTGCACCGCCCCAGCCGCGCCCGATCAGAATGAATCGAACGTAAAACCTGGACTGTTGTGTTCACAGGGCGCGTCGACAGGAAGGAAGTCGAGGTGAGGCAGGACGAGCCGTACGGTGACATCATCATCTCGCTGATACAGCAGCCACGTCAGGCGGCGTTTTGATTTCGTCAGGAATCGAATGTTTGATTCGTTCGAGTGATTTTTAGCTTTCGAGTCTGAATGTGAATTATTAATAACAATAAAAAAAATCAAACATCCAGTTAGTGTGTCGAGAGTTCCAAGGTTCAGATGGATGGAATTGAGACAGTTTTTATAAAAGGAAACATTGTTGCTTATTAATTCATATCGATTTTAAATAACTTTTTGCTCATGTTCGAGTTACTCGCATGTTTTATATTGAAGTTTTTAAATTACAATTTTATCTTTGTATGAATTGTTGAATGCGCAATGTATTACGACTTTACATAATATTTATTATTACTGTTCATTGTTCAACCTTTTTTTAGTCTTCTGTGCTATTATGCTGTTATTTATTGTAAGTATTGTTATGATGCCTGTACTATGTTTTACAAACCCAATAAAAAAAATGAATGTCAATAGAAACCAACATCAGACACTTAAGTCCTTAATGTTACACTAATTTAGTGCTTTATCAGGTTTCACTTATCTTACACTACAGGGAAAAAAGTTTGTGGACACCCAACATCCACATTAACCCGGTCTGTGCGGTAAAACACTCACATACACACTAGTGGGCGATGAGCACACGTGCCCGGAGCGGCAGGCAGCCCTTGCAATGGCGCCCGGGGTGGTTAGGGGTCGGGTGCCTTGCTCAAGTGCACTTAAGTCTTGACCTGTCGGTTCTGGGAATCGAACCGACATCTCCAGATCAAGAGCCCGGTTCTGTAACCACCAGGCCACGGCTGCCATATAAAAGTTACTTTGTGACTTCAAACAGCCGAGCACTGATGTTCGAAAACTCCTGAACTCCATAAGTGGTGTCCACATACTTTTGACCATACATTATAAAACTTTGTAAACACTTGATACATGTCAACGATTTCTTTACTAGTCATCCAGTATAAATTTTATTAGGAACGCCTCTACACGTGTTTACACAGAATGGGGGCAAAAACAACAAAAACATAGCCTAGTGGTTAGGGTACAAGCTTAGCACTGGTTGGGCCAGTAATAGCCTAGTGGTTAGGGTACAAGACTAGTAATCCAAAGGATGTCGGTTCAAACCTCACCACTGTCAAGTTGCTGCTGTTGGGCCCATGAGCGGGGCCCTTAACCCTCATTGCTCAGACTGTATAGTGTTTTTTCACTGTAAGTCATTTTGGATAAAGGTGTCTGCTAAATGCTGAAATGTTGGTATAAAGGTGTATCCTTCCAGAATAAAAATGCATTAATAATGATCTTCCAGAACCTGAATGGCACCGATATAAATCATGTCAAACACCCTCAAACACCCCATTTCGAATCTGTGTGCGTTAGTATGGAGTTGACCCTTTATGAGTGTGTTTTTAATCCTTAGGTTGGTTCTAAGGTAAGGTTGGGGATTCATAGGGCTCAGACATCTGCACTTAATAACTAAAGGCTGTGCACATTTTTGCCCATTTAGTGAATGTTACATTAAAAAGTATTTGTAAATGCAAGATGTTATCGTCAATACGTTCTTGACTTCAGTTCCTATATACAAAAGACATAACACACACGCACACACACAACACACACACACACACACACACACACACACATAATCCTCTGTTCAGTTTAACCGGGTTTGTGTAACAAATCTGAAGCCCTGGACCTGAACTCACAGATTACGATGGATGTTTACATTATTTTGGCCATATCATGTTCAAGTTCGGCATCACCACAGCTGGTCAATCATCACAACCTCGAACATACGAAAAAGTGTCTCTTAATACGCATATCTTGACAGAGGCGTGTCCTCTAGAAGATCATCCTGTGGAGAAGAAACCAAATACAGTTTTGATCTTTGAACATAAATTATTAATAAAACACAGGTTGATATACAACCAAGTTACCAATAAATACACATCAAATTACAGGTTTTAACGGCCTGGTCAGGCAATGCATACAATAAATTAAAGATATCATGCCATAAAACACATTCCAGCGGACATGGTACTGGACGCATGCGTTTTCAGAAGTAGCATTCATGAAGGCTCACCATGGGAAGGTCATGCAACCGATGGAACTCAGGTTGGTTGTTTTGCTGGCGAAACCTGAGAAAGAGCAGGGTGGAGAGCAGAGCTGTGCTAATGATGAACATGGAGATTAAGCCAGCGAGCAACGTATCCCATGGAGAAGCAGAGGGAACTTTGGAGTCTAAATATTTAGAAACAAATTCAAAATAATGAGTTACAGCCATCGGAAAATGCTCAGTGACATTAACTATAATAACTGAATAATAACTTCATTCAAATACCTTCATCTCCAACATCTAGTTCTGATGTTCCAGCCTGAGTGTTCTCTAATGACGCAGATCCAGGAATCTGGACTTTTACAGAAGAAGCTGGACTGGATGGAAGAACCGATGGTACTGATGGGATCGTCTCAGAGATGCCGGATTGAGTCGAGGACCGATACTCTTCATTAAGATTGTTAGATGCTGTAGTAGATGGAGGTGAAATAGTGGAATCTGGAAAAGCTAGATTTAAAAAGGCAGGAGAAGAAGATGCTGTGGATTTAACAATGTGAATTATGGGTACGGGGGATGTCAGTTTGCAGTGTCACATATACAAAAAAGTGATGAGACAATAATTTTACCTTGGGTTTTGGTAGGCGCTGGTACAGCTGTCTGTATTCTATCTGCCCCAGAGGTGTTGGTTTTATTCAGGTTCATTATCTTTTGGTTCGTTTCCGAATCAATGTCGGCGAGCTCAGTCAAAGGTAAACTGGAGGTCTGAAAAGAATCTGCGGAAATTCCTACGGAGGAAAATTAAAAAGAATCATGTAGGACAAGAAGGGTCCATCTTAAGGCCACCTGTGCTTATTTAGCCATTTTCCTCACCCTCACTCAGCCACCTGTGCACCAAGTAAACCTTCTGCATAAAGCTCTGACCAAACCCAAATCCAAACCTGTAAAATCCAGCCCCTCTCGTCCATCTGTGACTGATCTCTTTGGATCACATGGGTGCAAACTCCTTCACACACCACGAAATCGGATGGAACGCCTTCCCTGAAGAGTCGACGGCCGTATACCGTGTCTATGTGTGATGCTGCAAAGTCAGATGATTTCAGAGCATCATCATGTGTTGTAAGACGAGACTGTTGACATCACTCTGACTCCGAGTAAACCAGGAGTGAGATATGTTAAGCTGCTGTATTTTTAGCCCTTGTTCCCAGTGTACGCTGGGCAGAAATAGCATTTACAAACCAGAGACTTAATAAAGCCCAAGCCTCGGTTTGAATGTTTATGACGCTGGCTTCTGCAGGCTTTAAGACCTTTTGTGTCCACTGCTCATTGATCAACAACTAAAATAATTGTCTCTGTATCTTGTTAATTTTCTAGATCATCTTGTCATGAGAACTTTATTCATTATAATAAACCTTCAATCAACGTGTTTTAAAGGGAGTCAAACTCAACCTTTTCGTATTGAGACCCAGTTTCAAAGGCGCAAAATAGGCTCAAAATATGTTTCCTCACGCCCTTCTTCAAGAAGTTTCAGTGCATGTTTTTTTTGTATTATCCTACTTTAGAAGCAAGTACCTGTTAGGTAACATTATAAATAAAGTATGCTATTGAATTATGTTATATTTCATACCTTCTGCTGAGTCTGGATCCATGTTAAGACTACTGATCTGGCCTGGTAGGTCTGTCTTAGTCTGGGGGCTGGGGGTGGTCACTCGCATGCCGTCACGTGTGTTGGGCTGTTTGGTTTTGACATTTATTGGTGTAACCAGCAGGTCAAGAAAATTGATTTTATTAAGGGAAATATTCGAGCTAATGGTTGTAGTGGACGCACCTGGAGAGAAGGAAAGTGAAAATGTAATCAACTACAGTACATGATTTTTTATATTCATAAATGTACTCTAGCAGTGAGGCTGGGTGACTAAACGTGTCGTTCAAAGTGGCAATGACCTTTACCAGCTTCAAAAGAGCTAAAACACAAACCAGCCAAGGGTTACAGGAAGAGGAGCATGTACACAAACTTAATAAGAAATCCAAATTATGAGACACACATACTGCTAAAATAATGCACCATTGATCAGACACCCTCAAAATTCTCTTTTGCTCTTCTCACAATGCTCAAAATGCCCCTTTTATTTAAATAGACCCACAATCCCACAAATACGCATCATCCCTTATGTCATTTGAAAGCAGACTACAGTCAAGGTGGATAGATATTCAGCGTGAGGCAGCACTTATTAACACAAACCTAAGGTGTAAGGAATGAATATCAAGTGCCAAGTTCTCACTCTGAGGAGCTTGTTATCAGATTCAGAGGTGTGATGCTAAAACAAGAACTGAGCTTTGTCAGGAGAGAAAAAAAAACACAAGACAGACAGACATACAGACAGACAGACCAGATTTAGCAGTAGACTGACACACTGAAGTCTGTGAAGATCACAAACAAATAACGAATGAAGCCAACACTTTGAAATGATTACCCGTACTTGTATTTATGTTATTCATTTATATTGACTAATCACTTCTTACTGGTCAGGGTCGCGGTGGCAGTACAGGTATCAACCAGAAACACCGGACGATGCCAGTACAAACAACACACACTTAACATACACTCTTACAGGTATATCTAGAGACTTTAATGAGGTGAATCAAACTAAGGGCCACTTTTAAGGCATCATTTTTTTTACCAGCTTACGTCTCTGTGTCATCTTTGAGTCCTTATTATCGTTGTGGTTTTTTATTTCATTTTTATTTTAGAAGTATAACCGTTTAGAACAAATTTTGCATTAATGCTAATAGTTAGAATTACTACTACTACCAATAACAACTGGTATCATTTGGTGTAATTATAACAACAATTATAATACACAATATATTCGTTATACATGTTGTGTTATTGTTTTTTATGGGATCTTACCGTGCAGACATGGTGTGAAGGACAGCGGTGTTACAATCAACATCATCCACACCGTCGCGGCTTCCATTGTGCTGCTGATTAAAACCCAGACAGGTCGGGGGGTGTTTCTGATCTTTACTTAAAATCTGATCTCAGTCTTTAACCTTCGAGATCAGTGACAATCATCGCTGCTCTCATCCTCACGAGTCCAGCATCCAAATGAACGGGCGGGGAGAGTGATGATCAGCTGTTGTACCACACACACACACACACACACACACACACACACACACACACACACACACACACACACAGCGCTAAGGTGGTCTAGTAGGCAGTAATAAGTGTGTAGGGCGTATAAACGTCATTTGGGACCGAGCCTGCGATCGTCCGTGTTGGGGAGCCACAAAGTGCCTTAAATCGGTCGGGAGCAAGACTATGTGAAGTGTTTAGTTAAAAAAATAGACATTATATTTATTTACAGCATCAAGCTCGGTGATAATGTCAGCGCTGCCCGTGACATTACCGGCCACAGAACCGTCCGAGTTCACAACCGAGGCGGTGGAGCGGGTAGGTCATTACTTATATGTCATTTAAATAATTTAGCACTTTTTTAACATTTTCCTGTCGAAAACATTACAGCTTAAAGAACATTACAACTTTTACATTGTCTTAAAACATAAATCATTGTACTACGTAGTACACGTAGTGCACGTAGTAATAAGTGTTATACGTAGGGCACTAGAAAGGTTGCGAATTAGTATTATTTAGCTTCAACTGAAGGGCGCGTTAGTAGTCTATAAGTAGCTATTTAGGATACAGCCGTTTTATATTCGTAAAAGGAACGGCTTGATAACCACCGTGCAGGTCAAAAGTTTACGTACACTTGTAAGACACCTGTACGTTATAAGAAATCCGAGACTTCAAGAATTTCTGCAGCTGTTCATTTTCTGAGACTAAAATTGTCGACATACTTCGTTAATCTTTTAGTAAACTCACAGTAACCTTATTAAATAGGTTTCTTTTAATATACATAATTATGTGTTCGAGTAAAACAGAATAGTTGCAAGAAATGTTGAAACCATTGCAGTGTTACTTCCAGGTGTGTGTAAACATGCAGTCGTGTAATAAATGGTGTTTAGTGTGCACAGCTCAGGTCAGCAAAGGAGACTTCGGAGACAGAAAAGAAACTCGAAACCTCTGTAGCTTAACTATATTAAAAATAACTGGAAGCA
>JAYDZG010000036.1:2207641-2218195 GCA_034509265.1 Microcambeva bendego
CGATCTGAGGAAAGGTCTGAAGATCACTCCGGTTGCTCTTCAGTGTCTTAAGTGTGACCTCTGCTGGCCTCGCCTCAGCCTCAGCCAATCCTCAGTCAAACTCTAGTGGCAGAGGGATTATTTTGTGTGGCTTTACATGTGATAAATGTAAATAAATGATGAATAAATAAATCTTTCTCTAAGCACTGCATGTGCAGGGATAGTGCAGATATTAACCGACTTAATATTTAATAACATCAATATTTTATTTTACAAATATTACAGTATTATACAAATAAAATTATCTGGGGGTGAGATTTTGCACCTATTCAGTGTTATGAAGCACGATGGTGTAACTAGTGATTTTGGTGGTTTGTCTCTGTGACCTGAGTGTTTAAAAGAGACTTTCCACATTTCCCATCTCGACCACTACAGTCTTGAGCTGGGAGTAGTACTCAATCATCACCTGGCCGTTTTCTCTTCCTATACCTGCAATGACAGAAAAATGATTTAAAAATTGCATTAGGTCAAAAGGTTTTGCCAATATCTTTTAGGTCAGTATCAGGTCCTCAGACCAATAGTCTATATTGGATCGATAACATCACTGAAAAGTGGGAATAATCAAGTGATGAATTCTTGTTGTTTAAAAAAAACGTATTACTGTGAATGGATGTCTGTGGGGAGTCCAGTTTCCCAACATTACTTGAAAACAAAGAGTCTAAAACATCCTAAAGAGTTAGAAGTACGTCACCTGAGGTCTTGTAGCCACCAAATGGCACCTCCACAGGCGTGATGTTGTAGTTGTTGATGAAACAGGATCCAGCCTGGAGGTTCTCAACCACACGGTGTGCTCTCTGAATGTCTCTGAAAGATGTTGAACACATACAGTATTCATTATTTCCCGTGGTAATTGTTCTACGTACGTCATTTCACTTTCGATGACTAGAGAATTCATTTTACAAAAGCCTCCAAACTTTCTGAATCATCGTCTTTAGTTCCTAAGAATTTCTCGAGCTGATGGGGGACTATTCTTTTCTCACTATGAATCCATTTCAATTGAAGGTTACTTTTTCCTGAGTGAGATTATGCCAATTCTCCATTATGTACATTCATAACCCTTTTGATAAATATAATTGTGGACAGGACTATGTATTAATCTGAGCTATGGGCCTGTCAAGACTCTGAACATTTAGTTATCAGTTATCAAAGAGGTGAAGAATATTACTTAGTGAAAACTCCAGCGGCCAGACCCATGGTGGTGTCGTTGGCCCTCCGAAGAACCTCGTCCTCTGTCTCAAACGTCAATACGGACATCACAGGTCCGAAGATTTCCTCTCTGACACACGTCATGTCATCAGTGCAGTTGTCTAGAAGGACATAAAAATCTGATCTGCAATCGAGGTTCTTACTCATCCCTGAGGTGTTCGGTGAGCTCCGGCACTAATCGGCTTCACTCACCAAGCACACATGGAGTCATATAATATCCATCTTTGAGTCTGGGATCCACGGGCATGAACGGTTCCCCTCCACAAAGCACCCGGGCTCCCTAGGTAGAACAAAACGAATCAATAGTGTCATATTTACATTCATGAAAATAAGTCACTGTGCGGTGGGCATGTTTTGTGGGATGAATGGTTCCATATGATCGGGATCCATGTGGGATCTACCTCTTTCTTGGCCTTCTCCACATACGCCAGCACTTTGTGTAGGTGCGGCTTGCTGACCAGCGCTCCCATGCGCGTCTCCTCCAGCAGGGGGTCGCCGATCTGAATCGTTTCGGTTCTCCTCACCACCTCCTTCAAAAACTGAGGCAGGATCGATCGGTGTACAAATACTCGGGTACCATTACTGCACACCTGTGGATGGAAAGACACAGACAAGTGAGAGCTAAGATTTCACACATACACACACACACTGTTATTTGTGATATCCTAGTCTACTACTCATTAAGTCAATTATGAAAACAAATAGTACCTGCCCCTGGGAAAGGAAGTTGGCCATAAGTGCTCCCCTAATGGCATTCTCTAGGTCACAGTCCTCAAAGATGATCAGTGGAGATTTGCCTCCGAGCTCCAGCGTTACCGGCTTCACACCTTGTGAAGCCATTTCCATGATCTGGAAATGTAAACGCATGCTGCTCGACCTCAAAAATCCACATACAGGCTGATTTTATCTGTTGGTGTGTTTTTTACTCATAGATAATGTTTTTGTAACGATGTATTCTCATTTAAACGAGTGTAACGAGTAGTTTCATTTAAAAGAACATCGAGTACGATGCCCTATTGCTGCAACTCAGTAACTGATTACTAGCCAATACAATAAAAATTGTGTACCTTCTTGCCCGTGGCTACACTTCCTGTGAAGGAGACCTTTGCTACAGAAGGATGTTGGCAAAGCAGAGTGCCGGTCTCCTGAGCGCCCTGTACCACGTTAAAGAGACCGTCTGGAACTCCAGCCTGTTTGTAGATCTCTGCCAACAACACCGCGCTCACTGGGGTCACAGGAGACGGCTTAAACACCATCGAATTACCTGATGAGGGTGGAAAGGTAAAATTTTACAGAATACTTTAGATGGTGTGGACTGGTCAGATGAGGATACACCTTAAAGTAGGTCCAAAACACATCCAATAGATTAAAAAGGCTTTATCTTACCACAGGCAAGAGCTGGAGCGGACTTCCATGCTGCGATTTGGAACGGGTAATTCCACGCGCCTATTCCAACACAAACACCCAACGGCTCCCTGCGAGTGTAAGCAAACGATCCTCCTGGAAGCTGCACGTGCTGGCCTAAAACAAAAAAAAAACACATCAACCATAAAGGTGTTTCAGGGCCACAGGGGTCTAATACACAAAACGAAGCGGGCAGTTACTGACGATACGCTAACAAACCTGCCATAGTCGTGGCGAGGCCAGCAAAATACTCGATGCACAGTCGGGCTGAGTCCACGTCCAGCCGGGCTTCAGTGATTGACTTGCCGTTGTTTACCACCTCCACCTCTGCAATCTCCTCCCTTCTTTCCTACCACATAAAATGGTTTCAGACAGGGTTTTTTTTTTCATTAGCAGGTGGACACCTCCCAAAAACATTCATATGGGGTTGGATTACAGTCTCCTCTCCTTTGAAAAGGCTTTCCTCAAGGAAATCTGTACATACCACTGGAAATGGTTTAACCAGCGGCCTTCTGCAAACTGCCATGATGACGGCAGCATATTTATACATTAAGTAGCATTTTATACAGCCTTACCTGGGCAATGTTGTTATAGTTTCATTTATATGATTAGGTAATTGATCTAATTTGATTCATTGGTGTCATCGTGGTTTCTTCTGTGGACAGATTGCACCATCATCTCAACTACTGATGCTGTTTCCTCTGATTATGCTGGTCTAAGGTAAACTCTGAGCCAGGGTACCTCAATGAGTCTAGCTGCCTGCAGTAAGATCCTGGATCTGTCCATTCCAGCCATCTTGCTCCACTGTGTGAAGGCAGTCTGGGCGCTGCTCACGGCCTCCTGAACCTGCGCCGCTCTGCAAGGCTGCAGCTGACACAACTGACGTCCTACGGCACAAAGCGATCCAACAGAAGCATGTGAGCACAGTTCAAAGTCTAATTGCACAATCAGGTTTGGTGAAGAACTCTAGATTAAACTGGGAAAGAACTTCATATGAGTGATCACCAGTTGCAGGCTCGTAGACCGGTTCTAATCCCGTAATGTCCCCTGTGTCGACTCTTCGGCCACCCCAGAAGTTTAGAGGAGCATTTATTTGCATGGTCCCTGATGAGGCTGCTCTCTTCAGAGTAAATCGTCCCCGCTTGTGAAGGTATGGGGTCAGGACTGAGCTCAGCAGACGCATCGCTTCAGAAGAGAGCAGACTGCTGGGTTAATAATCATTACAATAATCATAGTAACAATAATAAATAATGATGATTTATGTTGTGAGCCTTTTCTGATTTGAGACGTACTTGGTTGTTGCAGTGCCAGCATATTTACAACAGTATTGTGGAGGGAGAACAAGTTTGTATTCATATAGAATACGTTATTATATTTACATCAATGCTGCAAATTCTAACGTAACATGAATGTTTAAGGGAAATTGAGTCACTAAATTAACAATAAATAATGATATTGCAATGCTGTACTAAACTCAAACACTGCAAAACAATGTTCTTACAACGTCTAAAGTCTTTCATATCGACATTAAGATCAAAAGGATCAAAATCCGTCAGTTGCATGTAAATGAATAAAAACATACAGAGAACTGCTGACATTCAGCCATGTTACTACACCATATGATTCTATAAATATAACCAGCATTACTTATTCAAATAAACTTGGAGGAACGTGTAACATTAATAAACTTACTTTAGTACCTGCGTGGTTTCAGTCCCACTGTGATAATAAAGTTCCCTGGTTTAATGTAGCCGCACTTCCATTAACTTAAAGCAGCACTCGGGCTGCGTTACAAACCGCATCCTACCGCACTAGCGTAAACGCTGAACTAGTGCACTTATCGCACTGCTGTCTTTCATGGACAGTGTAGAAAATACACACTTGAAAAGTATACATCTATAAATATGCACGCATAGCAAGAGTTAGTATAGTATAACTTTCAATTTATTACATTTAATAACTGAACACTGCATTGTTTAACATCTAACACACTAATTTTTGGTTTGAGACGCAGCCCACAACAAGTAAAGTCCGCATGACGTTACAAAAAAAGAGGCGGGCTTAACAAATTGCTGATTTCTATTGGTCATTTGTAATGTCAATCAGATTTTCGATTTTTTTTTCCTAATGCACTCACCTGACAATGATTTATCTGATTTTACTTTTAACAATCACATGTCCCCGTTCTGACCTCAGAAGACTGCCACGTTCAGAAGGGAGTCTTGGAAACAGGGCCCCACCGTGACCCAGACCAGGATAAAAAACTACATAAACTACATTCTGCTGTGGACTTGTTTTTGGCAAAGATGTCATGTACTAGAACATAATTGATATTTTTTTTTATAGAATCTGGTAAATACAGAGAAACGTGTTTTTATTTCATGATAACAAGCTTGTGGCTTGTAATTCATGTCAGACTGGTTTTGGTGCTTGTTTGAGTAGAATCTCAAAAAAATAAATCATTATCAAGTAGTGATATCACGCCACACATGAAATTATTACCAAACTTCCTATAAGTCCTATAATCACAGAACCATTGCAGAAGTTCAAACTACATCTGTGAATGTACTTCTATTTGACACATGTAAACTTTTGTCACAAACATTCATAGTAATAGCAAAAAAATGTGCCCGGGTTAATAAATAAACACTGAATATATGTTTGTAAGTAATTATTGGCGCACACTTTCCGTTTTTGAATACATTTTATTTGTATCCTTTAAAAAAACGTCCTTGTTTGGTACTCGGTACTAAATGCTTGGTGGGCGTCCGTATCCTAAACACGACCACGTTCCCTACCTGGGTGCACTACGTAGGGGGTTGAATGAATGTCTTCCGTGCGGTATCTAGGGCACTAGGTACTAAATTGAGATTTGGTTTCCCTTGAGGCGGCGTGGCAGAGGGAAAGTCATGCCTGATTCCAAATGCGTAGATTTAGGATCAAGTAGTGAACTAGAAGAAGAGTCGGAGCCGTTCGTTCGGTTGATACGTAGTGTGCGTAGAGAGGGATTTTGGAGCGGTTTGGGATTAGCTCGGTGGCGGGTGAGCGGCAGAGCAAGCATGGCTGGCGATAGTGAAACGCGGCTTCAGGACCACGGGGAGAATGGCAACGCGGTTAGGCAACCTTTTCTCATCGGTGTTTCTGGCGGCACTGCCAGTGGAAAGGTCTGTATGGTGGTTTGGTTCGTTTTTCTTTCCGCGCTCGAGCTCGTTTTGTTTAGGCTTTGTGTAACGGTCGAAGCGCGCGAGTGGACTCGATCCTTTCCGACCTCGTGGCATTTGTTTAAAGTTTGTTTATTCAAATATGACTTGTATTTGTAATGACTTTATCGACGTCTGCCGGCTAGTTGATTTTATACTTAGATAAGCCGGTGTGAAATGCGCACATTTTAACGATTTTGTTTGGCGCAGCGTGTCGGAATGTCTGAAAGCCACAGCTCGTGCGGTTCTGACTCCTCCAGGGGGGTCCCATCATTCACCTGCACGTGGTCGATGAAACTTGATCGATATCTGATCGAGTGTGTCAATTTCTACCACATTTAATGACCGACTGAAGCAGACCGACTTTTCCCCCCCCCAAACCTTTTCGTGTGGATCTCCACCGTCCCTCGCGAGTATCTCGCACATTTGGGATCTTTAAATGCACATGCAATGATTCTAATGTTATCTGACGGATGTTAAACACAACTGGGGGGGATCTTTGTGCACCCTTTGTTATTGTTCGTGGCAGTTTTTGTGTTTCGCACGTAGCCCACTTGGTTAAAGTGGGGTGGATTCCGACTCTGTGTTTACCACATGACGTCATCATTAATGACGCAATCATGATGAAGGTAAAGAAACTTTCCAAGGGTCTCGGGACCAAAACTTTGATAGGCAGGTGCGCACGTTTAAGCTACATTTCAACCTCCATAAAAACGTCGTAGGTAAGGATGACTTTATAAGCGTCGATTTTCTTTTCCACTTCCGTTGTTTGGAATGTGGTCTAATCCTATTACAAACTACTTCTTTGCAGTCGTCAGTGTGCGCCAAGATCATGGAGCTGCTGGGCCAGAACGAGATCGACCATCGGCAGCGTCAGGTGGCCATCCTGAGCCAGGACAGCTTCTACAAAGAGCTCACCCCAGAG
Source organism: Microcambeva bendego (assembly GCA_034509265.1). Lineage (NCBI taxonomy): Eukaryota > Metazoa > Chordata > Actinopteri > Siluriformes > Trichomycteridae > Microcambeva > Microcambeva bendego. The sequence goes on from JAYDZG010000036.1 coordinate 2,214,416, forward strand.
CAGAAAGCCAAAGCCACCAAGGGCCAGTTCAACTTTGATCATCCAGGTAATAAAACCATCAGCACAACAGGATACCATCATTACTTCATGGTGGGATTGATACCTGAAGGGCTCTGGCTCAGTGCATGGGTCATGGAAACTCCACTTCAGAATCAGGTTTATTGGCCAAGTATGTTTTCTCACAAGAGGAATTTGTTTCCTGCTGTTAGTGTCTCTCTAGTGTTAACAATAAACAGGTACTCTACATAATTACAGATAATACACAATATACATAAGACAATAGCGTAAACAGGATACATAGACTATACAAGGGCATTTCCATACAGTTTGCTTTAAAGTGTTATTCACAGAATAGCAATGTGCAACAATATGCAGATTAAATATTAGAGCAACAGCAGCAGTGTAAACATGTTTAAAACAATAAGCAGTAATTGTAGAATAGAGTATCTATGGCATATAGCTGATATTAGAGCAACAGCAGCAGTGTAAACATGTTTAAAACAATATGCAGTAATTGTAGAATAGAGTATCTATGGCATATAGCTGATGGTGTTCAGCGGTTTATGATGGCTTGGGGGTAAAAAATTAGTTGACAGAGTACTGTAGCGTCTTGATTGAATGTGTGTTCTTCTTTTTTTTTTAAAGAAAAATAAATAAAATTCTGTTCCTAGATGCTTTTGACACTGAGCTTATCCTGAAGACCCTTCATGACATTCTGCAGGGCAAGACGGTTCACATCCCAGAGTATGACTTCGTTACTCATTCCAGGTCAGCTCCAACTCCACGTTTCCACACGTACACGATCAGCAGAAACATAATCATCCCTCCGAAACCTGGGCAAGGCAATAATAGTTCAGTTAAATGGACCATCTTAAAGTACAGAATCAGACAGTGGTTACTGCAGACACCATGATACGTGACTCAAGTCTCGAATCAAGCAAGAATGAGGGTAGTACTGTAGCATAACAGCAAGAAGGTCCTGGGTTCCATCTCCAGGTGGATCGGTCTGCACCTTTTGTTTGTTTCTATTTAGGCACAAGAGAGATGGCGGCGTGGTCCGACTTTCGTTATTTATCGATATGTCTATGTTGTCTGATCTTATATCTGGTTTAATATTTCTTAAGATCTCGATATGTCGCCCAGTCCTGATGAATATGTAGCCAAAGTGTGTTAAAATGGAGTTAAAATTTTAAAAAACAAATGAGCAAAAAATAATGGGCAAGAAATGTGAAACGTACAACTCCTCAGTTCCCTCTTTTATTTAGTTAGAATTGAAGGCATCAAATTATATTTACCAAATTCAGCTTTAAATCAGTTAAATAAAGGATTCTGTAAATAAAGGAATCAAATTGCAGATTCTTGTTTGTACTGCATTTATTTTCTGGAAATCGAGTGTCATTTCGACCGTGGAACTTCTGATTCCTCCACAGGAAAGACAAGTTCATAACGCTGTACCCAGCCGACGTGGTCCTCTTCGAGGGCATTCTCATGTTCTACACACAGGAGATCCGGGACCTGTTCCAGATGAAGCTGTTCGTGGACACAGACGCCGACACGCGGCTCTCCCGCAGAGGTACCCATGCTCCAAACTCCTCGTGTCTAGAGGGCATTCTTTTTTTTTAAAGGCCTGTGTTTGGTCATGTGTTAGTTTTGCGGGACATCAGTGACCGAGGAAGAGAGTTGGAGCAGGTTCTGTCCCAGTACATCACTTTTGTAAAGCCAGCCTTTGAGGAATTTTGTCTTCCAGTGAGTGTCTGAGCTTCTTAAAGATCTGTGTATTTTTGTATTGATCCACATATTCAAAGCTTTGGCGTCTTTTTGCCGCCTTTTCAGACAAAGAAGTATGCTGATGTCATCATCCCGCGAGGTGCGGATAACCTTGGTAGGTCTGTTTCGGACTAGTCTAAAATCTAAAATAAAAGTACATCATGCTTAAATCCGTGGAAGGATTTATAATGCAGGACGTTATATAGCAGTTGCTTTAGAAAATGTTGGTCTGGATTCCTTCCCCTCTAAATAATGACGTTTTTCCTCTTTTTTGCAGTCGCGATAAATCTCATAGTGCAGCACATTCAGGACATTCTAAACGGCGGCTTTGTCAAGCGCCAGAACGGCTACACAAACGGTACAGCCACTCCTCAGAGACAGAGACGGACTTCAGAGTCGAGCAGACCTCACTGACCTCATCCTGTCCCATCCTGTCGCTAAGGGTGGGGCTGCGTTTCCGGGAAGAACAGCTGGAGCTGCACAGATGTCCGACCGGGCTGATATGACTTTTTTTTTATTTGATATGTTCGATTTACTTACACCCTTTTGAGGGCTTTCTGTTTGCACGAGTGCTGTCATTTTTGTCTGTTGTGAATAAATGATGCGCTCTGTTGTGACTCACAGTGGGGGAAAAAAAACTCCAGATGTATGGCCGGTTAAGACTCTAGATCTATGTTTGTGTACGGTGCCCTTAAACACTTGAAACCAGAACTCAGGAACGGTGGCAGGATGGGTCAGGTTATCCTTCATGCAAAAAGTCCCTCTTGCTTTGATGCTCTTGGTCAGATTTTATTACTGTTGCTTAATTACCAGACTATTAAAGGGGTCGTTTTATTTTTAATTGAAGGTCAAGGTTTAATACGTCGATCATGCAAGATCTTTTTGCTGCTAGGGAATGATGCATTTAGGGTTCAAGGTTTGCATCTGTATGCATTCACAGTGTGAAGCCTGTTAACTATTTTGGACTCGACTCCCCCATTTACTCCCCCAAACCCCATTCATATTTTATACCTAAAGATCAGGGTGATGTCATGATTTGGATTATGTCCAGACAATTACTTGAATTGTAGCTACATACTAAAAACTTGAACATGAATTTGTTTTTTACTTTGTTTGTAGATAGTTGGTAGGTTTTGCCAAATACACGTGAATTTAGTTCACAACGATTGTATTTGCTAAAGAGAAATAAAAGCGATTTGATAAACCGCGTTTTCCTGTCTGTTTAACAGGGTGTGTTCTAAATTGCTTTGTTTTGTATAAGAAGTGCACTATGGAGGGCACAGAAAAACATGGACCGTGTGGCCTATTTGTAGTGCACTTGTATGCTGTTAACAGGCGTTTGAGACACAACCACAAGGCGGCGTACCTACGCACTTGACGTAAATCCATGCTAAGGATCGCGGATTTACGCAAACGCCGACATGGGGGTAAGTGCGCTCGGATGTGGTTTAATACTGTATTAAAATGCGATTATTTATTATTTAATATTGCTTCCCTCAGAAATTTGGCCTGCAGTTCAAAGCGACGTTGGAGAACGTTACAAACGTGAGACCTGACGGAGAAGATTTCCGCTGGTATTTAAAGGTAATTAGCTTCGTGCTAACTACAAACGTACACGCTTTAAAAGCGAGCGTTTCTCAACAAGTCCTATATATATTTATATATATATTTTTTTAATCATTTAATGCTATATTAGCATTTGTTCAGAAATGCGTGTCGTTTTAGTAGTCGTTCCTGCCAGCATTTCATACCTAAAGTTGTTTTATGGCCGACTCTCAAATGTCCTATTTTCTAGCTATGTAGTGCACTCGTATTTTAATAAAACGCGCCTATTTTAAGCACTGCGTAGGGCGCCTTACTAGGGATTGTAGGGCTATTTAGGATTCAGCTAGTGTTTCTGAACAGTGCATGAACTTTTAAAACGTCAAACTATAAAATGTACACATGCAAGTGGGCCCTTGTCTCATATATTGGTTAACGATAATAGAACCACTTTGTTTTTAAGCACGATGC
>JAYDZG010000036.1:2285066-2300010 GCA_034509265.1 Microcambeva bendego
GTAAACTACCGGTCTGTGCTTCATACTTGTAGACACCACCATTGTCCCTTCATCCTTTGTGTCTTGAGTGAAAACCCGGTTAATGATGGAGGTGTCAGATCCGGTCAAAAAAGAGACCCTCACACCCGAAAAAAGCAAAAAGAGAAAATAGATTCGTCAGTCAAGCATGGCACGCTGGTGGCAGTCTGTAATTGGCCACCCTCTTTTTCCACCCAGAGCCAGTCATTACATGTCAGTCCTGATCTCGTTGGCCGGCCGTTCGACCCTTTACTCTGTCAAGCGGTCCTCCTTCATCCATCCAGAGGAATTAACAATTCAATCAGCAGTTAAAAAGCCACGGAAAAGCAGCTCGGCTTGTCAGGGTTACTAACGTCTGTTCTTTTTTTTTTATTTTAAACTCCTCGTCTATCGAATGCACTAATGAATGCATCGTTACCTGCATAAAATAGCTCGTCATGTGCTTCAGCTCCCTCTGTACTGTACTGTCCGCCTGTTAGAACACCACTGTCCTCTTAAATCTTGCACACTATGTTACATTATATGGCTGTATCTATAAATATAGTTAAATATAGCAAAATAATGGCTGGAGAAAAGAATAATAATGAAATGAACTTGATGTTATGTCTTGTAAACCACAGTGAGACCAGATTGAGCCCAGTAGAGAGAGTGAGATGCATTTATGTTTTTACATGATCAGATCCTGATACCTGGCGTGTTTCGCCCTCAGGTTGGAACGAGCAGATGGACTACGAGCCAGGTACGGGCAGCAGGCAGCTGTTTCCTGTGATGCACCTCGAGACGTGTGACGGCCCCGTGTCCTCGGTTCGAGTCTCGGTGGAACTACAGACCAGCCACATCGGGAAGGGCTGTGACCGGGAAACCTACTCGGAGAGATCACTGCAGAAGCTCTGTGGTGAGCTCGAGAAGTCAATCGGGCATGTGGGGTTTGCATGTTCTCCCTGTGTCTGGGTGGGACAGATCGACATGCTGTCTACTGATTGTCTATCTATCTGTCGGTCTGTCTGTCTGTCTGTCTATTTGACTCACTGTCTGTCGTTCTGCCGGTCTATTTATCTATCTGTCTGTCTGTCTGTGTCTATCTATCTATCTATCTATCTATCTATCTATCTGTCTATCTATCTGTCTGTCTGTCTGTCTGTCTGTCTGTGTATCTATCCATCTGACTCACTGTCTGTCTGTCTATTTATTTATCTCTCTTACTGTCTGTCTGTCTACCTGAGTGTTTGTCTATGTGGCTATCAATCTATCTGTATATTTTCCTATCTGACTCACCGTTTGTCTGTCTATCTATCTAGTCAGGTTAATTGGAGACACTGAACAGCCCTATGGGTCATTATGTGTGTGTGTGTGTCCTGAGATGGACCCTGTACAGGGTGTTACTGTGTATATTTATCCTCTTCAGGTGCCGCTTCAGGCAGCGTGGATCTGCTCCCGTCCCCCAGCGCCGCCGCTAACTGGACGTCCACCCTGCTGACGGACGACGGGCGAGATCGCGACCTCATCTTTCATTTCGCCGGACGGCAGGCGGCCAACATCCCGGAGCGGGTGGCGCCTCAGAACCTGACGGAGCAGTTCACCATCGCCACGTGGATGAAGCACGGCCCCAGTCCCGGACTCAGAGCCGAGAAGGAGACGCTGCTGTGTAACTCGGACAAGACCGGTACGTTTGTGATGATACAATCAGGTCCTCAAAGTACTCGAATCTCCGCTCAGACAATGACTGCTGTGATCACGACCCCTGCTGGCTGATTGACGGTAGTGTTTTTTTAACCTGAGGGACTAAATCTGTGTGTATTGTGATGTCTCTTCTAATGAACAGACATGAACAGGCATCATTACTCGCTGTACGTCCACAACTGCCGCCTGGTGTTCCTGCTGAGGAGGGACTTCACACAGATGGACACGTTCAGGCCGGCCGAGTTCCACTGGAAGCTGGAGCAGGTGAGGCGCTTCAGCCTGGAATGAAGGTGTGTGAGAGAGAAGACAATCAAACAGGCGATGTTTATGTGGACAAGCAGCCATTTATATCTTCATGTATAGTCTTAACATCAAAAAATAATAATAATAAAACCTGGAAACGATCAGTGACATACCAACCAGGGCCCTTCCTGGCTGGTGAAAACACTTGGGGTCGCTTCTGTCTTGCTCAGGGGCTCAACCTGCTGGTGGTGAGGATAGATAGATGGATGGATGGATGGATGGATGGATGGATCACTTTATTAATCCCAGAGGGAAATTTCTGTCAGTGCTGGAAAGATAGGGATCCTAGGTGGTGCAGCAGGATATTCCGCTATCTAAAGGTGTGTGCACACATCAGAAGGAGCAGACTTGAGACCCTTGTCAAATTCTCAGCATTGGAAAATGCATAAATAAATAAAGTAAAGATGGTCTACTGTACAGGTTCAATAGGTAAATTGGTTTAGGCTGTGTTATGATTGTATTATTATTATTATTATTATATTCATTTGCTGACTATAGGACCCTGCAGAGCTGTTTAGTGCTCTAATGTGCAACGGGCTCCGGTTGATCGTTGGGCTTTTTGTCACAATAGAGTCTCATCAGTACTCTGAGGAGACATTTAATGTCTTCCGCTGAAAGCCCATTTTACACTATCGATTTCATTATTGATCTTTCTTAGTTGTGTCTCTTAAGTGTTCCTCTCTTTCTCTAGAGAGCGTAAGAGGACAAGTCACAGCAGACAGTGCACTTTAATCTCTTCACTGCTAATGGGGGTAAAATGGCTCGCTTCGTGATGACCCACGTTTAAGAGACCACAGGTTCTTCTGGGTCCTTAAAGCTTTTGTAGATTTTTTTTTTCATTTTCTCTTGACATCGTGTGGACGGAGTCGGGGGACTCTCACTTCATGTTTCGTGTTTGTGCCTCGGCTTTATCAAGCGGGTGTGCTTGACTGGCCTGCCTGCAGTCCACATCTGTCTCCTATTAATAATGTAAATATAAAATAGTCTTGCATCAAGGCAGAATGTCTAAAATGTCACTTTGTTAATCTTTTCCGCAACAATGACATAATAACGAAGGATTATTAGAAATTGAAAAGATACTGTAGCCGAGGTACACAGATCTCTGCCATAACTTTCTCAGTCAACAGAGGTTCACGAGAACTCACAGGTCACAGGTATTAGTCTTTATTTCACTGCTTTTTCACAATATCCCAGCTTTTTTATTAAAGCAGACACTATAACTAAATCCCTGCCTAGTTTAAAGCTTTGACAATCGCTTCACGGACGGTGAATGAGACGTTTCCCGGGTTTGTTTGGGGTCTGTGTTTAGTGATTTATCGTTTTATTTGTGTTGAGTGCCTCACATTTACTGGTCAATCTGCACTATGCCGTAGCGATCCTACAGCAATTTAGTTAGCAATTGCTCTGTTAAAATGTCCAAAATGTCTAAAGCAGCTAAAAACACTGCTGCTATTCTTGGACACGGAGAGGTATTAACATGTTTAAGACGATCGCTGGAGGGTCTATTGAGGTCGGCTGAGCTGTGTATTGTTTCCATTTATTCCGGTATTTAATTTATGAGTGTCATTAAATGACCGCCGCGAAATCTGTGACATTAAGCACATTATTCTGTGAATCAAGTAGCGCTTTAACAAAAGCACTTTGTTGCTTTCTCTGCCAAAATCTACAGAAACAACAGCGCACTAGTGGTGTGATGCTCTCAGCTGTCCTCAGAGATGATGGACTCATTCGCCCCCATTCGGATGCAACATGAAGTGAATTTGAACTCAGAAAGCTGTCCACATACTTTTGGCCAGAATCCATGTGTTAAAGAACCCGTGAGCTGCGTGTCGCCTTCGTTGTGAAGGTCTCTATTTAATCATTCAAATCGCTCGGTAGCCCCGCAGAGAGAGATAAAAAGTGTGAAGGGACCAGCAGAGAGCCTCAGATGTTCCTGAGATTGCTCCCCACCAGGAAAAGTCCAAATTTGGCCCATTAGATGTTCATACATTTGCAGCCAATTTCAGCCAATCTTCCGCTCCAGTGATCAGCTCGTCTAGGCTCCCAGAGCAATCAGCGGCTCGGCCCCAGATTAAACCAAAGATTATAATTTCATCTGCTTTGTTTCTTCGTCAGGAAGGTTGTAGCGCATCAATAAACCATCGGCCTGACTGTGTTCATCTGATGATTAGATTTTCATCTGCTGTGTGAGCGGTGACGAGGTTTCTCCGTGTGTAATCTAGAGGACGAGCAAAATCACAAATTGGCGTCTTGTGAATATCTGAAGGGTGTTGTGGGGGGTGTCCGGGTGGAGGGGGGGGGTTAGTCTGTCATCCTCTGTGTCTTAATAATGGCCAAAAGAAGGTGGCCACCTGAACCCGGGCACATTTTAAAACCATGGCCAATGTTGTGGCTTAAGGTTCTATGGAATAACTTCCACTCCTCTGGACAGATAGCATCTCAGTGGTGGGATTAGGATAGAGGGTTAGGATTAGAATAGATGGTTAGGATTAGGATCGAGGGTTAGGATTAGGATCGAGGGTTGGGCTAGGGTAAGGATTTAGGATTAGGATCTAGGGTAGGACTAGGATTAGGATATAGGATTAGGTTCGGGTTAGGATTTAGATCTAGGGTTAGGTTTAGGATTTAGGGTTAGGATCTAGGGTTAGGTTAGGATTGGGATGTAGGGTTAAGATTAGGATCTTGGGTTAGGATTAGGATATAGGGTTAGGATTTAGGATTAGTTTAGGTTTAGAATCTCAGCATAAGACTAAATATCCTCATAAAAAAGAAACGTTAGCTACATGGTTGTTTTTGGAAGCGAAATCAGAAGAAATGAGATCTGCAGCCCTGATTAGATTTTCTCCTCGTTGCTGACGTGACAGAACGCGAGCAGAGGAATGAACGGGTAATAGCACATTTGATTTGTGTCCCTGCTCTCGTTTCTTCTCGTGCTTTCATTTATGGATTTGCTCCAAAGGTCACAAACACAATTTACTGACATGAAAATGGATTATGATTGTTTTCTCTGAAACCTGGAGGAATTCCTTGGACCACATGAAGCTACCGTCGGACAAATGCAGAATTACACGCCGTGCTTTGTGTACTGTAACTAATAGTTTCTTTTATCAACATAGTTATATCACTGGGGCCTTTATAGACAGCAGTATCAGGACGGGGGGGGGGGGGGGTCTGGAACCCCAATATACACAAATACTACCCCCCCATCCCATTCCCTCTATATCCACTCATCACTATAAAACACTGTGCATTTATAAACAGTGTAGAACAATACAGTCACAATGGTGGGTGGATTATAACCAGTTTAACCCATTTATAACAGTTTTGTTCCCAAACTACCGCTGCCTAGAAAATCCCCTTTCAGATCCTGAGCTGCTTATTATTACTTACTCGTAACATCTTCATAGAGCAGGTCACATGATGCTTCAGTCGGCGCTACGTTGTTGAGCATGAAAAGGCCTCTGAGAAAAGGGTGTCAAAGGGGTGCTGGCAGCGTCAAAGATGCTTCGAGGCTTCTCTGAAATCCACCAGTTGGTTGACATCAGGAGGCGACGGGAAACTTTGTTGTTCTACCAGTGTGGTACAAACACACACAGACACCCGACATTTCTAACAGGGATACAGCGGCTGCTGGGCATGATAAGAGATGGAAATATTCTTCATACTGTTTAAAGAATAAAAGATGCGTGGATGGATAGATGGATGGATAAATACATAAATTAATAAATTAATTAATTAATGGCTGGAAAGATATATAGATGAATAGATGGATAAAGAAATAGATGGATATAAAGACGAATGGATAAATAAATGGATGGATGGAAAGATAGATACATAGATTAATAGATAGATAAATGAATAGATGGATGGATGGATACATAAATGGATGGATAAATAAATAAATAAGTAAATGGATAGATAGGTAGATATATAGATGAATATATGGATAAATAAATGGATGGATTATGGATAGACATATAGATGGATAAATAGATGGATGGATGGATGGATGGATGGATAAATAAATAAATAGATGGATGTATGGATGGATGGAGATATAGATGGATAAATAAATGGATGGATGGATAAATAAATATATGTATGTATGTATGGATGTATGGATGGATGGAGATATAGATGGATAAATAAATGGATGGATGTATGTATGGATGTATGGATGGATGGAGATATAGATGGATAAATAAATGGATGGATGGATGGATAAATAAATAGATGTATGTATGGATGTATGGATGGATGGAGATATAGATGGATAAATAAATGGATGGATGGATAAATAAATAGATGTATGTATGTATGTATGTATGGATGTATGGATGGATGGATAGACATATAGATGAATAGAGAAAGGGATCGATGGGTAAATAAATGAAGGGGTGAACAGATGTAATTGATTTCTCTCTGTTCTCTCTCAGATCTGCGATGAAGAGTGGCACTACTACGTCATAAACGTGGAGTTTCCCGCCGTGACGCTCTTCGTGGACGGAGTGACCTACGACCCCTACCTGGTGACAGACGACTGGCCCATTCAGCCCTCACAGATAGACATGCAGCTGACCGTCGGAGCCTGTTGGCAGGGTGAGCGCTGGAGACCGAGGGGCACCCCAAACTCACCCCGAAATACGTCTCACTCTTACGCTCCTCGCTAAAGCCACTCAGCCATTAATCAGAATTAGCAGAGGGGATTAGCGGCGGCTCAACACTCCACGTAGTCAATAAAGCGACGAGCTGTCGAATATTTAAGCCGCTAATTGTTTTTTAATGATCCGCCTGGGACACATGTCAGCGTTTGAGGCAGAGTCTCGCTGTTCTGCAGCTCTGAACCAAATTAATAATTTCTCATCCAATGAATTTTAAGTACCGCCGTAAAACAACCAGCTACCAGGCCGTAACGGATCGATCCGTCTCCACCGCTTACACACGGCAGGACGAGTGAGGCAGACGACACATTTATTCAATCCACTGAGTGATAAGCGTGATAAGTCGCTAGTGCGGAGTTTTTGAGTTTCTGCTCCGCTGCAGGGATCATTGGCTAACGCCTGCAGCTAATAAAACGGCGCCTCCTGTCTGCTAACGTGGGAAATGAGCAGATTAATAAAGAGTGCTGGGGCTGTGTAAGGACCCTGGCTGCCCAGGTCGGGTGACCTTTCAGCCATATAGTGTAAATTAGCTGCCATGAGCAACATGACAATAATCTGTGAGGTGATCAGTGTGGTCCTGAACCATCGGGCCACGGACTGGTACTTCTCTGTGTGTCATTTATTACCGGGAGAGTAATGAGATAAAAATACACTGCTTTTATAACAACACACTTCGGGTGTTATTCTGTCCTATCACCACTAGGTGAGAGTGTTTCATTACAGTAAAAACACACTGATTTCACCTGGATTGGTTCTGGTCTGTGTATCATTCGTTATCGGGTCTCAAGAATAAATTAGAATTCGAAAACACAGCTTTTATTAACCACACACTTCTGGTGCTATTGTTTCCTCTCACCACTAGGTGGGAGTGTCTCGGAGCGAAAGAGCTCAGGATTTACACTGACCTTGCATGGACTAGTACCGGTCTGTGCGTCATTTATTATCGGGGCACAAGAATAAATAATTAGAGCTGGAAAACAAACGCACTTCGAATGTTAATGTTTTCTCTCACCACTAGGGGGGAGCATTTCACTGCAGCGTATAAGGCTCAGGATTTTCCATCATTTCTGAGCAGTATTGTTATTCTGTTTTAAATTCTATCTGATATGAATCCGGTCCATGGTTCAAAAAAGGTTTGGACCACTGCTGTAGATGGATGCTTTTATTTAATTTAGAAAATATTGTGTCTCTGTGTGCTATGCAGGCGGCGAGATGACGAGTCCTCGCTTCACGCAGTTCTTTCGCGGGAGCCTCTCGGGACTCACCATCCGCCCCGGGAAGATCGAGACGCAGAAGGTTATCTCGTGCCTCCAAGCCTGCAAAGAAGGCCTGGACATCAACTCACTGGAGAGCCTGGGCAAAGGCATCAAGGTGCAAATTACCCACCGTGTGCTCACTCAAGCCTTTTAATGGCAGACTGAGCCATTTCTTTATCCAGAACCTTTCATCTTCCTCAGTTCCACTTTAACCCGGCTCAGTCGGTGCTGGTGATGGAGAGCGAGGACCTGGAGGACACGGACACGGCCGTGGCCAAAGTGTCCTATATTAACTCCAGGCAGTTCCCTACACCCGGACTCCGGACGCTTCGTGTATCTACTACGATTCAGTGAGTCCATCAAACACCACAACAGAAACAAAAGGGGAGCGAGTAAGAGGACGCTGGACGACACAGTGGCGCAGGGCTTGTTCTAAAAATAGCACTAGTGACCGTCCAGCTGAGAATGACACCGTTCCTTTCTCGGTTATTTGTTCCAGGTGTTTTGGTGAAGACCCGTGTGTGTCCATCCCAGACATAAAAGCAGGGGTGATGGTGATGGTCCCCAGTGAGCCACGGATCAGCATCACGGGCGCTGAGCGGGTAACGATACCCTCCGAAGAGCTCCGGACCTCTGTCGGCGTGGCGCTGTTCAAAGAGACCCACATCATCAGTACCGTCATCAAGAGTGACGGTACTGTCAGCTCAGGTGAAAACACACACACACACTCACACACACACTCTCACACTCACACACACACACACACACACAAACACACACACACACACACACACACACACACAATAGGGATTGATTAGCTGGAGTCCGCGTACTCTTTGTGTTCGGTTTTATTTAATAGATGCTGGCGCCACCTGGTGGTTCATTGGTGACGTTTGAAGGTTCAATGGATGCGGATGATTCTGTTTTTACCGCCACAATATCCTGGTTAGGGTCGCGGTGGATCTGATGCAATAGGCCAGATGTTGGAAGAATCCCGATTCTTCTTCTCTTTAATTAAATAACAATTTAAGTAAGGAAATCTGTTAGGTTACGAATTCATTACAAGCATACAATATAACACAATGCTATACCACTCAATGTTTACATTATTAAAAATAAATATTAAATAGTTATGTATAGGTGTGTCTATTTGGGTCTCTTAAAAGTTTATGTAAATTGTGTGTGTGTGTGTGTGTGTGTGTGTGTGTGTGTGTAGGTTCCAGACCCAGCGTTTTGGAAGTCATGCATAACCTTGATTACTGTAACGTGATGATCATCGGAGAGGAACTTAATCCAGCAGACGAGAGTCTAGAGATCCATCACGGCTCTCTACCAGGAAAACACCTCGATGCCACCAACTCCACATCTGGAATCTCCATCTATGGTAAGTGTCCCACCTGCTTATAAGTGTCTTCTATCTGCTCGTGAGTAACATTAAGCCGCGGCGTGACGTGTGCTCTTAGGTGTCGACTCCATGGCTAATTACGAGCAGGCTATCCGGCAGGTGAGGTACAGGAACTGGAGGCCGGACCGGCGAGTGCAGAGAAGGTTTCGTCTCAGCTGCTCGGAACTCAACGGTCGCTACACCAGCAACAACTTCAGCCTGGAGGTCAGAGGTCACACGTTCACATTTGTGTGTTAATGTTTTACTCATATTTTTTTCTACTTACTTGTTCGACTTGACAAAACCATCTGACCATGTCCTAGTGAGGAAGCTTCAGTGGTCGAGGAATACAGATCTGCACCAAGTGTAAAGCTTTAGATGGGTCAGACATATTCGTTCGACATATATTAGTGGCAGTTGTTTCCCAACCAGAACAATTACATTCTCTCCCACTAGAGGGCAGTATAACCTCTCTAAAAACGAAAAAAGAGAGAGACTCGGAGCTTTTTAGGACTTTCTTCGTCTTTCTTCAATTCCAAAGCATTTGAGCTTTGTGTCCAACAGGCCCAGGTTGTGTCCACCAGGCCCAGGTTTGTGTCCAACAGGCCCAGGTTTGTTTCCACCAGGCCCAGGTTTGTGTCCACCAGGCCCAGGTTTGTGTCCACCAGGCCCAGGTTTGTGTCCACCAGGCCCAGGTTTGTGTCCAACAGGCCCAGGTTTCACACTGAGTAAGTAAGCTGAGTAAACTAGACCTAGGTTGGGAAACACTGCTAAATGAAAAATGGAGATGCGCACTCTGCTGCCCTCTTCAGCCATCTTTTGTGAATTGCATTTGTTGAATGTATAGATAACAAATTAATTTAAATTATATTTACTTTGAACTTTGTTTTCATAGATTGGAATTGTGCACAGCTTAGAGGCCATAACGCTTGTCAATCAAATGGCTGTCCAGCCCCAGTACATCAGACCAGTTCATCATCCTCTGGTCATCCAAACAGTTCACTCGGACCAGATCTCAGGTAAGACAACCAGACACAGAAAGTTTGGGCTTTTTAATACACTGTAACAAAATGTTTTCATTCTTTTTAATTATGTTTCAGTTGTTTATGATAATCATTTATGTTGTTTTTTTATTTCTTTATTTTAATTTTAGCATAACTCTTAAATATACATTATAAATATAAACCGACACTGTGTGTGGTCACAGGTACAGCGCTGGCAGCTATAGTACTAATAGGCATGTCTGTTGCTGCCTTGGTGGTCATCATGGTTCTGGGTATCTACTGTATCCATGCTTCTCATCAACAAAGATTCAAAGTGAGACTGGATGATGGGAAAGGACCTGAACTGGTGTGGAAAGACGCTGCAATCACCATCACTGTCAATCCTATGGAGGCAAGTCGTATACTTCACATTACAATCACAGCCTCAGGTTTGTTTCAGACAAACTACAACAAGGGGGCCAGCCGTGGCCTTGTGGTTAGGGTACAGGACTAGTAATCCAAAGGTCGCCGGTTTAAACCTCACCACTGCCAGGTTGCTGCTGTTGGGTCCTTGAGCAAAGCCCTTAACCCTCAACCCTCACTGTATACTTTAAATGTAAGTCACTTTGGATGAAGTGGTCTGATAAATGCTGAAAAAGGTTCATGTAAGACAGTGATAGACTTGTGATGTCATATTTCTAATAACATGACATTATGTGATGCAGTTTTGTCCCAAGATTTTTAAACCAAAGAAATAAGTGTCACTAATCTAGTAGGTGTCACCAATCCATCAGTTTTTGTGCCCTCAGAGTTCGTTTAGGTGCGATGCCCATGTCTCTGGGAGCACATGGTTATGTCTACAGTTCCTTATTTTGATTGGCCACCTAAGCTGATGATCCACAGCTGCTCCTTGTTTTCGTTGTGTTGCCCAGATTGTTTAGCGTAGACTATTTTGGTTTTCCGGCTTGTGGGTTTGGTTTTCTTGTTGAGTGTTATTGATATGTTTATGTTTTGTGTTAGCATGTGCTTAGCTTAGTTTAGGATCTAGGTTAGGTTCACGTCTCAGCCTTCAGCCTAGGTTTTGTGTTAGTGTGTCGTCTTCGTTCTTTCGTTGGTATTAAACTTTATTTAAGCATCTCTGCATGTGTCCGCCACGTCTTGTTTTGTTTGGTACAGAACCTCGACGATCCTCACGACGCTGAGACCCGGGGGCAGGAGTCTGAGAACGATGACGGAGACGACGACCATCCATCAAGGAATCAGCTCAGCACGCGGTCAGATGATGAGGAAGAGGAGCAGACAATTCAGAGTGGCAGACTTGTGTGGGAACACTCCACTCCGTATTATTAAATCACATCCACTCACACACTCAGGACACGATTAAATCTCTCATCCAGGTTCAGTTTCACCAACCGTACCATTCTGACCAGGGGGCAGAAAAGTGGAGCGAGAGGCAGAAATACACCCAATACGTCGCCAATCCATCTTTTGCATGTTTTGACAGGTATGAAATACCTTTAAAAACCAGAAGAGACAGAGAATGGACTAGCAAACTTCTTATAGACAACGACCAGACCAAACGTCTCGCTCACTGGGCATTAAGGGTCTTTCTCAAGGACCCAAGTGTGGCTGCAGGCAGGATTCAAATCCACAACATTCTGATTGACACCGCAAAGCTCCGCCCACCATGCTAAAACTATCCCACTGTACATATGCACAGATGAATAGTGTGTACCGGTTTAGAAGTTTTGCTAAAAAATAAAAAAATAGGGTCATATCAGGGTAATAATCTGCTGAATAACAACATAGCGCTTAAAGTGTCATTATTACGTTTTATTAGAGATGTAAAATATTTTTTCCTTTGCCTGTTGGAGTGTTTATGATTTTCATGCTTGTGCTCTGTACAGTAGTAGTAGGTTTCCCTGTACATTCTCCTGACACTGCTCCATGTCTTTGGTTTGGTGTCGCTGCTAGAGTCATTATCTGCCGATGTTCAGAGTGGGTATCGATTTCTTACTTTCTGTGTTCTCGTATTATTGCCAATTGAAATTGTCCAAATTACACATATTTTATATTAGCAAGACTTGGAGGGGTGGAGGGAAATCTACGTACATGTAGATAAGCAGGAGGTGCGGCTCACAGTGCCATGCTTACCTGCCATGCCGTAATGCCGGTTCCTTTCATCAGGTCTCTGCACCTCCTCCCCAGCTCGGGGAGATCCTCAAACGTAGCCCATGTTGCCCACCTGGCCATGTGTTTATTGTCGTATTGACTCACAAACATCACACAGGATGGTGTAAAAAAATATTTAGCTTTATTACTTGTTGAAATGCTGTAATAAATCAGATGGATGGAAATGCACCTGGAACTTTAGTGGATCTAGACTACATTTCTCCATTGTGTGTGTGTGTGTTACATCTGTAGCTGTGATCACTATTTTCCTCATCTGTTAGTCCTTGTACATCACTGAGTCACATCCAGCTGCTCCTGTGTTTTGCTTTTCCAGACCTCTTTAAAACCCACAGTACGAGGTGAGGGGGACTATTATTTTGTTTTGTAAAGCTTCTGGATTTGTTATTTCTTTATTTACGAATCTTTCTGTAGCACAGACAAATAAAACTTTCCTAGGAATAACTGAGTGTCTAATTTTGAATGTTTTTAAATCCTGGATCTCTAAATCAGATGAGATTTAAGATCAGAGCAATACGGTTCTGTACCATGTTTACACCGCAAGGACGACATCATGTTTAAGAATTCTTTAAGGGTCTCTTAAAATTAATAAATTAGGAAATTCTTTCATTTTCCAGTTTCTGCAGGACACCACATTCAATCCTTTCTTCTGAACACCTGATGGCACACCACGCCTTCACAAAACAGGTCCTGAAATGCATACAGAAAAATACAATTAGTGGTCTGTGTCTATCAAATGTGGTCCATTATAGGAACAGCGATAAACCAGCGACCGGGTTAAACGCAAGCTCACCAGGTGCAGTTTATCTGCCTCTAACCAGTGTTTCCATCCACGGTCGGCCTTGTCACCCTTCTGTGTGCACACCAGTGTGTCGCCGTCCCAGGTTACCGTACTCTGTCGACACAGGTTAACATCTCTGAGCTCAGCGCTACATCTGATTCAGCTCTTCCGGACTCATCATAAACTCCAATGACATTTGAGGTCTTTGAAATACTTTTCTCATAACACACTAAAAAATTACATTTTGCTGCCTGTGAGCTCACCCCTTCATTCATCTCAAAATATCACAACTTCAAATGTTAAATTAGTCATTTAGGCTCCCCCAAGATCACCGAGATCCTAACGCAGCTCAGGCATCCATGTAATTCAACATAAACCCACAGAGCTGTACCTTTCTCCCTTTAATTTAAGTCTTATAGCAGATTTTAGAACCTACCTTAACTCTCCTGTTGTCCAGACCTTTGGTGTACTCGTCAATCTCCTCGTCAATAGTAAAGCTCATCTCATAGTTCCGAAAGGTGCTGAGAGTCTTGATCACGAACTTGTCCCCATCCTGAATGAAGACCTTGGTTTGAGAAAGATGGATGGCGATCTTCCGCGTGGCAAAGTCGACATCTGTGAATAAGAGAAACATTTAAATTAGAGTAGAGATGAACAAACACTATTTACAATAGAAGGATCTGAACAGTTAACTTCTTTTCATTATTTTTTTCTTACTTAGTTCTTTCATGTAGTCTTCAAAATTGTCATTCGTTTCCAGCACCCATGTCCCACTGAAGTCTACACGCATGGTGGTGTCCGGTGAACTTTGGATGGAGCATAGTGTCCCGAGATGTCCTTTTATACTGGTACAACGAGAGGGTCAGAGTACTAAAGATAAGAGAGGGCAGCGGACACCACCAGCCTCACACATAAAATCCAAATTCAGCCATTATTCTATGCTTGATACACAAGCGTTTCTGCCTCTTGTATTTTAAGTGTCATTGTACATATTTGTTGCATATTTATTATAATATTTAGCGTATTTTGGATTTTCTGTTCCACACATATCAAGCAGTACAAGGACATAAAGTGAAATTTCATACAAACGCAGTATTTAACAGCTGCTGTGTTGCAAATACAATCCTACGTACTAGTAGTGTTCTAAAATTACAGTTAACAGGAAAAATAGCTAAAATTACAGTTAACAGGAAAAATAGCTCACTATATAGGGTATAATGTGCTGAATGAGACACGTCCCTCCTTCCTCCCCTCCTGCTCTGCTTTGCTGTTCTTAGGTCGTGTTGTTGTGTTAAAATCCTCACACACACAAGTACATTGGACGGCATTGTGAGACGGCAAGTTTTCGAATAGTTTGTTTAACACATACAGAAATAGGGGCAAAAATTAGTGTAAATTAAATGTACGTAAAATGCACCTTACGCACTTCTCGTACCCTACGCAAATTGCCCCGAGCATGCGCAGTGAGGCTTTCTTTCCGTATGTTTGTTTCGGCGACCAAATGCTCTTTTATTGACTTTGTGCTCGCAAATATAAACAGAAAAGCATCTTTGTGGCATTTTTATTTTAGGTTAGCAAGGACACAAATATTTAGTCACTGTTAAAATGTATTACTCAGCAAACGTTCGCTGCTGATGGTGACGCTGTGAAACAAGAAACCTGACCGCTTTAAACATCTGAATTTAAGA
>JAYDZG010000036.1:2300110-2313518 GCA_034509265.1 Microcambeva bendego
TTTATCTACATTACTGAAATAAAGCTACTAACAGTGAAATATTACAGTATTAATGTGATAAAGGGTTAAAAAATACAGCGTGCTGATGGGAGAACAAATCACTACGATTAGCCTAGCAGCTAGCACTAACGACTAAGCTAACATGCTAACTCGTACTTTTTTGTTGGTTAATACTAATATACATATTGTTGATTATGCAATTAAGCTCTGCTAGGAAAAAATCATCTTATGATATAAATAATGCAAAACGAAAAATAAAACAAATAAGAGTTTAAGTTTTAAAACATTTGTTCTCCAGTAATAAATTAACGTAATTGTATTGATGTTTTTACAGTTAGTAAGTGCAGTAAAAGGATGGAATTTAGTTCTGCTATGATTGCATGAAAAAAAAACTCCATCTGAAAAATAATTGAAGCTATTTAATAATGTTGTGTATTTTGTTTATTTTAAAAACAATACAAGTGGAACTTAAGTTGATTATAAATGCACGTGCATTTTAGCACTGCCCTCTTCAATGCCTCTATCAAATGGGAAAAGAACAGTTATACTGTGTTTCATATATGATTGATTTATCATATTTTAAGAAATAAACTGATAAAGCTCGTTTAAAACCTTCTGGTTTGTTTTGCTTAGTTTCACTATTCCGTTTGACTGTGAATTGTACAGAAGACGACGCAAGATCAGCAGGTTATCTCAGCACAGATCCACATGATGGCGCAAAAACACCACAAACTGTTCTGACAAAACGATTCATTTGGTCACACATAAGTACACAATATTATTTTCATACATTGAACGGCAATAAAGTATTTAACTAAAATATAAACAAGTAATATTATAATACGAATTAAAATGAATGATTTGACTTCTGAGTCGGCTCAGTGATTCAGTTACTAAACTCCTAGAACTCTAAACCAATGGGACTGTTTTCTCTAACCTGTATTTTTAAATAGCAGCAAAGACACCTACATTGTTCTACACTTTTTATTTTTCTGAATCAGTGAAAGCTGGAGAATGGATGCCAAAATTGAGGAAAGCACACCGAGACAATTACTCGGCAAGAATCCCAGGATCTGTTCTTTGGATGAATGATCATCTGTAAACAGTGTTGCTGATAAGCTGTTTGCTACCAGGAGACCATGATCAGCATGTGGTAATTGTATTGTTTATTTTACAAACGTGTTTTGTGTTTGTATGTGTTTTATTTACAAGTACAAATAAAAACCACATTTAATGTTAGTCCATGGTTTGTTTTTATGTCCTTGATACATTTACCTGTGTCAATTTCAACGCTAAATTCACTGGGAATCCTATTAATATTGTTTTACATTTATATTATATTGCTGGCATAAGGTTGCAAGTTTTTAATTTGAATTGTATATATTGGGCAGTTTAGTGTAAATAATAGTGTAAATGTACATAAATGAAGTATGAACGCGTCTTATGTTGTTTGCGCACTTTACGCACATTCACGAAAGCACCCCGGCACATGAGTATGTTTCGTGAATCGGAGCATGCGTAGTGAGGCTCTCGGCTGCGCATGCGTAGTGAGGCACACGTTCGCTCGTGATTTTGGATGAATGAAAGCTCTTTTATTTTGACTTTGTGCTCATTAATGTAATCAGAATATGAAATAACATGCATATTTAGCAAATGAGTGCTGTTGTGTTTTAAATATAATCCTATAACCCAAATATCGTTCGAAATCGCAGTTTGGTGATTATTATGAGCTCACCTTGTAGGCTGTTGTGTGCCGAATGAGACACGCTCTGGTGTTCTGCTGTATACTTTGTTATTATTACAATTCCGGTTATTGGTGCATGTATATAACGCGAATATTTCATTTTCATTAACATCAAACACCACATCAGGATCTTAAGCAAAATAAATACTCTCATACTGATGCATCACTTTAATAGGAAAAAATAAAGATGACTACTGTTCAAAACTCAAGTCAATAATAAGTTCACATATGACAACCTGACACTGCAGTAATATATCTCACCCTTTTTCTTGTCGTTAGTGGGCAACTACACTTACTGCTTTGATATCTAAGACAAATCAGTGTATACTGTACTAAATAAAAAACGTGCCTATAAATAAACATGATTCTAACAACAATTATATTCATGGTTAAGCACGAACTGTTCGAAAGCGATTGAAGAAAGATTTCCGGATACACCTGGGCAGTTTTTCACTGGTTAAAGTGTATTGTCAGTAGAAGGATATTCATACTAATGCTTAAGATTAGATTCTTTTTTTATTCCGTTTTAATTAGTGCACTGCTCATTTAAAGCGTCTTAAAACTCACATGCAACGTGGCAGTCTTAATGTATGAAAGCGTATGGTATTAAAATGCATTGTATTATATAACACGACATTAAGTTGAGTTTGATTCAATCTACGCACGTAGCGAATGAGAGCGGCTGTGTTCCAAATACAGTCTGTGCTAAATGAAACACGTCCCGCCACCTGGCCAGTTAAAGCTTTTTTTCGCCGAGAAAAGCGTCTCGTCGATGGAAAATGTATTGTAAAAAAATAACTACAGCTTATTTCAACTTTATTCAGGCACATATTAAAACAAAATAACCCTTTAAATTAAAGCGTCTGCTGAATGTCATCTTGTGTAAACACAGACACGAACGCGAGTTTGCAGACTAAAGAGCTGCTTGTTAGGTCCAGTGTGCACATCATATGATTCGGGTTGTGTTTATATAATTATATACAGTCGTGTGGTTTTTAATTCTATAATATAATCACTCGACTGTAATCGTCCTGCCCGCTTCACCAGACCCCGCAGTTACCCACAATCCTCCGCGGGTGTGCACGTCAGCTCTGCCGACTCACACGTTTGAGGAAGTTCCACGTCAGATTTGACTGCTCAGAGGAAAAGTTGCAGAGATCTGTGCGGAGCAGGAGCATCAGCACTGCGGATTAAACCCGGAGCCACATCAGCACAGTTAACATGGTGAGTGCATAATGTATTACTTACATTCAACTATACAGCCGTGTTTGAATTAAACCGCGATTCATTAGCTTTGCTAGTTAGCATGAGTGCAGTAGCGCTACAACAGAGGCCGAACGCTAGCCAGCTAGCATGATCCTTTTCCTCAGCTCCTCTATTAAAATATTATTTTAGACATGATTTCATCTGATGAGTTAACGAGTAAGAAATTGCGCTGACTCGGTTAATGTCGGTTTCTTGTCAGTTCAGGCGTTTCTGTCTCTAAACTGACCGGTTAGCTTTTGTTTTGGCTTCACTAAGCTATCCGGCTATTCGACTCGACTCCTCACAATCAAGCGAATTTAAAAGTCAACATGGAACAGTCGACAGTAGCAAACAAACACTAATCAGTAACTTATATTATTATGTACAATATTTAGCCTTATGTAGGTTATTCTGCTCTGTGTTCTTAAGCACAATCACTTGCATTTTGAGATGCTTTGAAAATGTCTTCATCATTGAGTCCAGATTGTGCTGAGAGATGAAAGTTTGATGCAGTTCGTGGTTGGCAAATAAGACAGAACTTGAAGTTATTTACGTAAAGAGGATAATTTCCCATCTTTAAATATGAAAAAAAATGCATTTGCTGGCACCAATAAACTTGTGACAGAAGCTTAAAGGTAGTCATTTATAAGGACTAATAATGAATACATTATGGAAGACACACATACAGTCAGGATCTTTTATGTGTATTTAACAGGTGAGTCTTGAGTAACTATATGAGTACGGGCTTGCATTAGTCAATAAGTATTGCTTTTGCCATTGTGTTGTATTAGGATGACCGTGATATATAACAAATGTGATATATACTTGTAGCTGTCTCTCTAAATATGGGGATTGACTACAAGAATAGATGATCAGTTGACATGATTGAACACTTTCACATCTACTCTGCTACTACATCTGTTATACTAGCTGATTGAGGTCCAGAGTTTGAGTTCGTTTCCATTATTGCTATCAACCCTCAGCACACAGTCGAAACAACCTCTAAAGCCTCTGCTTATCTTCTGTAAACCTGCATTCAGATGTAAACGAACCTCATTACCTGAGCACAGCATTGTGAGACCTTTTCTTAATTTTGCTTACATGCTGTTCGAAACGCTGGTAAAACTTCATACTTCAGTTGTCATCCTCCACCATAAGCTTTTAAATATGCATGTGCAGCTATCGTAAACTGTATTCATTCTTTTTCAATCAGTTTGTAATCATTAATAATAATACATTTACTTTATAGAGTGCTTTCCAGGGAACCTTAAAGACGCTTTACAAAAGATACAATAATAGTACCACCACCTTAACCTGTAAAAAAAGATACATCATAGAAAAATAAATAAACAAGAAAACTGTAACATTGATATTCCTGTTTTCCTGTAGCCTCTCAGGCTGGACATCAAGCGGAAGCTCACGGCGCGGTCCGACCGTGTCAAGAGCGTGGACCTGCACCCCACGGAGCCGTGGATGCTGGCCAGTCTTTATAATGGCAGCGTGTGTGTCTGGAACCACGAAACGCAGACCTTGGTGAAGACGTTTGAAGTGTGTGACCTGCCGGTGAGGGCCGCGAAGTTTGTCGCCAGGAAGAACTGGGTCATAACTGGAGCTGTAAGTACTGGAGTCTTTTCTTAACTGTAAAAGTACCAAGAAAAGACTTTATTCTTTCATTCTCACGGCAACTAAGGTCGTAAAACGTGAGACCTTGTTGCACCTGGACGTGAACTGAAGAAGTTCTCCTTCCCCTCTCCACAGGACGACATGCAGATTCGCGTTTTCAACTATAACACGTTAGAGCGGGTGCACATGTTCGAAGCCCACTCGGATTACATCCGCTGCATCGCCGTTCACCCCACTCAGCCCTACGTCCTCACCAGCAGTGGTCAGTAGTACCTCGTTATGTTCTTGTGTCCTCGTGGACCAGGTTGATCCTCACTCAGGTGTGTGTGTGTGTACAGACGACATGCTCATTAAACTGTGGGACTGGGAGAAGAAGTGGTCGTGCAGTCAGGTGTTTGAGGGCCACACGCACTACGTCATGCAGATCGTCATCAATCCCAAAGACAACAACCAGTTCGCCAGCGCGTCGCTGGACAGAACCATCAAGGTAAGAGACCACGAAGGAGAAGAATCTATTCATCCATCAACTTTGTCACTTTTCCTCTACTGGTGCTATTTTAATAGTCTGGTTTACATTTTGTAAAGTTAAATCTAAAGTTTTTTAACCTCGCATATTTCTGTGAATCTTTCAGGTGTGGCAGTTGGGTTCCTCGTCTCCTAACTTCACCCTGGAGGGTCACGAGAAGGGCGTGAACTGCATCGATTACTACAGCGGAGGCGATAAGCCCTACCTCATTTCCGGAGCCGATGACAGACTGGTGAAGATCTGGGATTACCAGGTGAGGATCTTCTGCACCTCACTGTCACACTGGTTCCTTTTCTCTTCTGACCTTATTGAAGTAGCTTTCGAACTGGACTCCTGATCTGCCATGTTCATGTGATGACGTTTCCAGAATAAGACGTGCGTGCAGACGCTGGAGGGCCACGCCCAGAACGTGTCCTGCGTTAGCTTCCACCCCGAGCTGCCCATCATCGTCACAGGATCCGAGGACGGTAAGTTGCGGGCGGGTCGTGTAGGGCGGGGCGGTGTCTAGTGGATCAGGTACTGGACTAGTAATCAGAAGGTTGATGAGTCAAGCCCCACCACTGCCATGTTGCTCCTGTAATGTTTTGATTACCAGTCCACAGCAGCACTACGTTTACATCAGGACGAGTCCCTGTTTATCTGTGTGATGCTTTTTACAATAGACGTCGTCACAAAGCAGCTTTACAGAGTTTAGGACCACCAGACCAAAAATCCCCTGTTGAGCGAGCCGAGGCCGACCGTGGTGAGGAAAAACTCCCTAAAAATACAGCATGAAACCATTAGTCGGGTGCAGACTCGAGAGGTGAACAGGCTTCCATCAGAGAGTTAAAAAGTGAAAATCAGTGAAATCATTGAGAGTAAACGGAGAGTAGCTTTCGACTCAGGTGCCCCTAACTATAACAGGTACCTGCTTTGTCCTGTAGCACCTTTTACGATGTTGTTTTGCCTCTGTGTTTCAGGCACAGTGCGCATTTGGCATTCCAGCACGTACCGGCTAGAGAGCACGCTCAACTACGGCATGGAGCGAGTCTGGTGTGTGTGCGGCCTGCGCGGCTCCAACAACGTGGCGCTCGGTTACGACGAGGGCAGCATCATCATAAAGGTAACGGGCGGCACCCAGCGTAAACACGGCGTCACGTCACTGGGCGAGTCAAAACCCGCTCATCTCATCATATCGATCTCAAGTTCCTTCTCCAACAGTCGTCTTCATTTCCTCTTAATACAGTGACGCGTCAGTATGAGTCTTTATTTCGCTTTAGATCCCGACGTGGTAAATAATGTTTAATATAAAGCATTATATGTATGAATAAATCACTGGAATCATAGGAATGAATGTTTATAAGTGATGCTCGGTTCTGCCGGGGAGTGAAAGTGCCATCAGCCAATAGTATTCGCTGACAGAACAGGCCATGTACCCGCCCCCAAACTGTCAAAACCCGCCCTCATGGGCTAAATAATCTGTCAAAAAAATCTGTGGAGCGCAGAGAGCAGCCGAAGGAAAACGAACTTGAGCTCGATATTACGAGATCTGACGCTCTAGAAGATTTTATTCATCAACTTTATTGAGTTAAAAAACAAGAAATAAAACTCGTGATCTGTTCATGGCTCTTTTATCAGCTTGGCCGCGAGGAGCCGGCCATGTCTATGGACACCAACGGGAAGATCATCTGGGCCAAGCACTCCGAGGTACAGCAGGCCAACCTGAAGGCCATGGGCGAGGCCGAGATCAAAGACGGAGAGAGGCTGCCGCTGGCCGTCAAAGACATGGGCAGCTGTGAGATCTACCCCCAGACTATTCAGCACAACCCCAACGGCAGGTTCGTCCTTAAACTCTCGATCTCTACAGGTGGTGCCGCCGGAGAACCCGTTAGCACACCAGCGCCGATATTCCCAGCACCCGGGTTCGAGTCTCGGCTCTGCTACTGGTCAACTGGGCTCCGTCTAGTATTTGCAGCTGAAATAACGTCGGTGGCAGACATAATTGTTTTTTAATCTGGTGCGTGGGAAAGACCGGATTAAGGAGATGGGGTTATTAACCCTGCGGAGGGGTGCAGACTCTCCGTTCCCCGGGCGACCACGTACATCGGCTGTAGTATGGTGGACCGCACACGGCTTTGGACACCGTCGGGATTCCCAGCGGGGAATTAGCAATGCTAAATCTAGAGAAAAGGGGGTCAAAGCTTTTAAAAAAACTTGGCTACAGACTTTTGATGAGATTTTGACTTGAGCTGCCGAGCTCCCGCTGCCGGTCGTTAATCTCCTGTGATGTATTGCTTTAAACGTTCTCCTGGGTTTCCCCTCTTTAGGTTTGTGGTGGTTTGCGGAGACGGAGAATACATCATCTACACGGCCATGGCTCTGAGGAACAAAAGCTTCGGCTCAGCTCAGGAGTTCGTCTGGGCCCACGACTCCTCCGAGTAAGTGTCTCATGAAGACGGCAGGATGAATTGGTCTGTTAATAACCGTGGTAATGGTGTCTAATCTGGTGTCGTTCATAACGAAACGCATTCGATTCTGTCTTGTGTGGCAGGTACGCCAT
Source organism: Microcambeva bendego (assembly GCA_034509265.1). Lineage (NCBI taxonomy): Eukaryota > Metazoa > Chordata > Actinopteri > Siluriformes > Trichomycteridae > Microcambeva > Microcambeva bendego. The sequence continues at coordinate 2,307,788 of JAYDZG010000036.1, forward strand.
CAGAGAAAGCAACAGCGTGGTTAAAATCTTCAAGAACTTCAAGGAGAAGAAGTCATTCAAGCCAGATTTTGGAGCCGAGGGTATTTATGTCGTTTACTATATGTGTGCACATATTCTAGACTACACGGGCGGAGAACTGGTCTTTTAAATTTAGATTTTCGCTCAGCACTTCCGTTGTCCTTTGATGCCGTAAGAAAGCAATAAATACATTTTTAAAAAGGCGAGAACTGAGCGAGCCTCCTGGCAAAACATTTTACATCATGTCACTCACAGAAACAGAAGAAACAGACATTTGACTTCGCAGATTCTGTCCCTTAAATCTTGAATGGGTTCATTGGAGGCTCCCATGTGTCATCTCGCTTAAGCTCTGAAGTCTTTGTTCTCCTCTCAGGTATTTACGGAGGTTTCCTGTTGGGCGTCAGGTCAGTCAACGGTTTGGCCTTCTACGACTGGGAGAACACGGAGCTGATCCGCCGGATCGAGATTCAGCCCAAACACGTACGTGGGGGTTTTCTGCTTCTCCTCAACATCCCTCTGAGCACCAGATCAGATCCTGGTCTAATCTGCTCGGGTGGTTGTTTCAGATCTTCTGGTCCGACTCCGGCGAGCTGGTGTGTATCGCCACTGAGGAGTCTTTCTTCATCCTGCGCTACCTGGCCGAGAAAGTCGCAGCATCACAGGAGAACAATGAAGGCGTCACCGAAGACGGAATAGAAGACGCGTTCGAGGTGATCGATGGAATAAGATCACGTCCTTTTATACCATAGGGTTTTTTTAATCGCAGTTTGAGGAATACTCGTTTACTGAATGTGTGTGTGTGTGTGTGTGTGTGTGCGCAGGTCCAAGGCGAGATCCAGGAGATTGTGAAGACAGGCCTGTGGGTGGGAGACTGTTTCATCTACACCAGCTCCGTCAACAGGCTGAACTACTTCGTCGGCGGCGAGATCGTCACCATCGCTCATCTCGACCGGTACAGTTTTCATTTCCACTCTTGGGTCTCGATGCACCAGGTGTGCTGCTCAAACCTTTTGATTTCTCGTTTCTGTTAATTTGTCCACCTGGTGCTCAGAGAACCGGGCTTGTGATTAGACTCCCACAGGAGCCGACAGGTCATGACTGAAGCGTCCTTGGGCGTGGCACCTGACCTCTAACTGCTCTCCGGCGCTGTGGTCAGGGGCGCCGCGGTGCTCACCGCCCCCTAGTGGTCACTAGTGTGTATGTGTGTGTTTCGCTGTATTGGGTTCAAACCTGGAGGATGAATTTCACTTCACAGTGACATGTGCTAATTAAGAAGTTTCCCAAATTGTTCAAGTGCTTTCGGCTCACTGAGCCACGTGGACTTACTTTTTTTTTATTTATTTGGGTGGGGGCTTGGCAAGTAGAATAAAACAAACCTTATGGGAAGGCCACCCGTAGCTTAGTGGTTAAGGTACTGGACTAGTAATCCAAAGGATAGCGGCTCAAATCTCACTGCTAGGTTGCTACGGTTGGCCCCTGAGCGAGGCCCTTAACCCTCATTGCTCTGTAACTGTACTGTCAGCTAAATGCTGGGAATGTAAACCCCCCCCCCCCGATCTCCTCAGGACCATGTACCTGCTGGGCTACATTCCTAAAGACGACCGTCTGTACCTGGGAGACAAGGAGCTCAACATCGTCAGCTACTCGCTGCTGGTGTCCGTCTTGGAGTACCAGACGGCGGTCATGCGGCGGGACTTCGGCATGGCCGACAAGGTCCTCCCCACCATCCCCAAAGAGCAGAGGACCAGAGTGGCGCACTTCCTGGAGAAACAGGTCCGCCCTCCCGACGAGCGTCGCTTCTTTCATCTCCGCTTTGATCTTGTTTTTAAATCACTTCTTCGTGTCGACAGGGTTTCAAACAGCAGGCGCTGGCGGTGTCCACCGACCCCGAGCACAGGTTCGAACTCGCCCTACAACTAGGAGAACTGAAGATCGGCTACCAGCTAGCGGTCGAAGCCGAGGTGAGATCACGCTGTGATACTGATGGAATCAAAAGTAGAGAGGATTCGAACCGACGCAGAACTTTAGAGGCAGATCGAGTCAAGTCAGTTTATCTGTGTGACGCTTTTTATAATACACGGCGTCACAAAGCAGCTTTACAGAGTTCAGCACCACCAGACCAAAAAACCCCTGTTGAGCTAGCCGAGGGTGAGGGTAAAAAATCCCTAAAAATACAGAGAGGATCTTGGAGGAACCAGACTCAGCAGGGGCCCGTTCATCAGGGGTGGACTGGAGGATATTTTAAATAAACAGCATTTATACAGTCATGCAAACAACAACAAAAAAATTACATTCGACTAAGTTATAACCAGCAGAACCTCTGTGGATAAATAAGAGTTCTTCATTATTTGGTCAACGCTTGGTCTCGTCTCATCTATCAGGAGCAGCATTAACGGCACACCAGTCGGGATGTGCAGACTCGAGAGGTGAACAGGATTTTGTCCTAAATATCACCTCGGAGTGAAACATCAGAAGATGGAGTTAATAAGTGAGATCGGCGGGTAGAACAATCCTGTAATCACAACAGCTTAGGGAAGGACCGCTGTCGATAAAGACCTCAAGAAAACTCACACGGTCCTTTACATCTTTGGTATAAGACAGACTAGACCGACTGAGTTGCTTTCGGCTGCTCCCATCAAGTCCTTACCCAACCCCTCCTATTTATCCGGGCTTTATCCGGCACTACGGTGTTACAGTGGGGATTGAACCCAGCCACTCAGCCCCCGCGCTCTGCTTTAGAATAAGGCTCTTCAGCCATATAAACACCGCCCTCGTAGTTCGACACAGCGTGATGTCACGTCACCTCTGTGTACTGAGAACTTGACAAACTAAAGCTTGCAAATAAAAGTCAAATAAATAAATCAAAATGATTAACATTAATTATTCCCAGCACACGGCGCTCCCACGTTATGCGGTTAAAGCATCGGTCACATTAGCGCACCTCCGTTGGAGCATCTCATTAATTGCCGCCTCCACAGAGCGCTCACAGGGTTACGGGTCCGACCCGGCGAAGCTACCAGCTCACCTGCTGAACCAAACCCAGAATGCACCACAGAACAGCTGCTGGTTTCTAAATGTTTGTCTCTTCTGCCGAGCCTGATGTGAGTCTCGTTCTGATTCATCCCGTTTAGTCCGAGCAGAAGTGGAAGCAGCTGGCAGAGCTGGCCATCAGTAAGTGCCAGTTCGGCTTGGCACAGGAGTGCCTCCATCACGCCCAGGACTACGGCGGCCTGCTGCTATTGGCCACGGCCTCCGGCAACGCCTCCATGGTGAGCAAACTGGCCGAGGGCGCCGAACGTGATGGCAAGAACAACGTGGCCTTCATGACCTACTTCTTACAGGGAAAGTGAGTTTACCAGGATTTTTCCCTGTTTAAATCCTGAAAAGCTAAAGTTTCCTAAAAATCCTAAAGCTTTCATTACTGTGTAACGGTTTATTAGATCATAACAAGAACAATATCATTTCAGATTGGACCAATGTCTGGAGCTTCTGATTCGGACCAATCGCCTACCAGAAGCCGCCTTTCTGGCTCGGACGTACCTGCCCAGCCAAGTGTCCAGGTACACCCATCACACACACACACACACACACTCACTCCCACATTAACTTACCTTGCTCTCGTATTGATATGAAACCCCAAGACACGGACCCAGACCATGGGGGTCATTGTCCACCCGTCAGGTGAGCTTTAGGGCTTTAGGGCCACTCTAGGTCTTAAAATTTGACATATGTGAGATGAACTGATATGATCGATCAAAGTCTGAATATCTGTGTGTAGAGACGATAGACTCGACCAGAGCAAAATCAGTAGTGCGCCATCTAGTGGAATCAATTGCGACGCAGGGAAAAAAATCTCAAGTAATGCTGGCCGGGGCCGTGTGCTTTCCTTTACTGGTCTAGAAGCTTCTGTGTGGGGAAAACACACTTGTCCTCTTAGTGCTGAGATGAAGCTTGTTAATGAACACATAATCAAAAGGTCATCGGTTCCAGCCCCACCAGAGACAGCAGCTTAGACGAAATCATTGAAGCGTCTGCAAAATGCAGAAACCGTGAACTTATATCGGTTCAGCATTAACGTTCACACAGGTCTGAACATTATTTGTGACCTTTCTACCCCTGCTGGGACTAATGACCTCAGGTTTGGTTCCTTACAGCTCCCGTGTTCAAGCCCGAGCTCCGATTACCATCATGCGTTGATCCCACTGAGACCGTTCATGTGTGTGTGTGTGTGTGTGTGTGTGTGTGGAACAGAGTGGTGAAGCTGTGGAGAGAGAGCTTATCCAAGGTGAACCAGAAGGCTGCGGAGTCCCTGGCGGATCCCACAGAATACGAGAACCTGTTCCCGGGGCTGAAGGAGGCTTTCGTGGCCGAGCAGTACCTGCGCGAGTCCTGTCTAGGCAAGACTAGAGCGGCCACAGACTACCCGCTGGTCACGGTGAGGCACTTTCATCGCCTCTTCCAGAAGCCGGAGGGGTGCAGCTGATATCGAACTAGGTTGATATGCGGTTCCACTGTTGATCCAGTTAATAGTGAGGATAATGACTAGGGATGTAATGCCACTCTACCCACAATACTGTGTTCACTATAAAAAAATGATGACTAGTTATTTATTTTATAAAATAAGATAAAGAACTGTTTCATGATCGGTTATTTATCTAAACTTTAAACGCTTTTATTGTGGGTCCAAACTTTGAATGAAGCTTAACTTGCTGAACAGCGCCCTCTGCTGTTCAAAGCAAATATCGATTCATTAAACGTAAATAGCGATGAGAACCGTTCCTCGAGTGAATCGATCCGTGGTGCATCGTTAATACTCCCTCGCTTCTAGCGGGGTGCACAGTTGAACCTGAGGGGCACCGTAGAGGCAGAATCGAGTCCTATTAAAAATGGTATTTGGACTGTTTAGAAGTAAGTATTCATATTTGAAGCAGAATCGGTGTTTATTATTATTACTGAGTAATACATGTCACTGTAAAAATCAGGTTTTAGGGCGTCGAGGTTAATAAAAATGTTTGGTTTGTGTTGTGTAATTGAAGCAGTATGGACAAACACCCTATAGCAGTTTTAACATCACATCCTGTTGTGTAGCACACGTTCACACTTCTTCAGAGGTGTGACTCCGTTTCTCTGCTTTTATCTAGCCTAACGAGGAACGCAACGTTTTAGAGGAAGCCAGCGGCTACGAGCCCAAAGACGTTCTTCCCTCCTCCACACAGGTACGTTCATACACTCGGTCAGGTGTTTCACAGATCTGATCACATCCTGCACACCGTATCACAGGTTAACCTGGAAATTAGTGGACCAAAAGTCCGAGGGTTTGATGCAGTGGCGTGCCGGGCCGTCTCGAGTGACCAGGGTCTGGATACTGCCATTCCAAACCACAAGTGGCTTTACTCCGGGTGCTCCGGTTTCCTCCCACAGTCCCAAAACATGAACGTGAGGTGAATCATAGAGACTAAATTGTCCATGAGTGTGTTCGAAATAAAGATTTAAACTTGTCAGGGATGGAAGGTAGCCTAGTGAGTAGAGCTTTTGACTGTCAACCAGAGATTGGCGGTTCAAATCCCGGCTCTGCTATGAGACCCTCAACCCTTTGTGCTCCAGGGGGCGCCGAATAATGGCTCTGCCCCCGACTTCAAAAGTTGGGGTATGAGAAGGAAGAATTTCATTATACTGTATATCTGTATATGTGTGATGACAAATAAAGGCGTCC
>JAYDZG010000036.1:2321235-2333229 GCA_034509265.1 Microcambeva bendego
GCAAGAGTTTTAAAAGCAACTCCGCCCTGATAAAGCATCAGGAATCTCATTCTCTCCGACGGCCGTGTCCCTGCCCTACCTGTGGGAAGCGGTACGCCAGCAAGAACGAGCTTAACATCCACCGGCGGCTGCACAGCGACGAAAAGCTCTTCCAGTGCACCTACTGCGAGAAGAAATTCACCAGACGAAGTGGCCTGAAGTGCCACGAAAGGAGCCACACGGGAGAAAAACCCTTCTCATGTTCGCAGTGCGGGAAGAGCTTCGGTCGGAGAAATACTCTGAATCTGCACCTACAGCGGCATGCTGGGATCAAACCGCACCACTGTGGGTACTGCGAGAGGTCCTTCGTCACGTCAGCAGCGATGAGGGCACACAGGGTGACTCACACGGACGAGAAACCTTTCCCTTGCGATCGGTGCTGCAAAGGATTCGCTCTGAAGAGTCAGCTGGCGGTTCACCTGCTCAAACACGACGAAGAGAAACCTCACTCCTGTCCTGAGTGTGGGAAGACTTTTCTGTACAGGCAGAGCGTCACGACTCACATGCTGACTCATCGTGGAGATCGGCCCTTCAAATGTCCGGACTGTCCGAGTAGCTTCCGGAGAGCACACCATCTCGAGTCGCACCTGAAGGTCCACTCGGACAACAAGCCACACGAGTGTTCGCACTGCGGCAAAGCCTTCAAGCACCGAAACTCTCTGAAGCATCACGAACGCACTCATACGGGCGAGAAACCCTACGCCTGCGAGATCTGCCAGAAGAGATTCGCGTCGTCCGGCGAGCTGCGCGTCCACCGCCGGGTCCACTCTGAAAAACGACACTACAAGTGTCCCGAATGCGCCAAGAGCTTCCGATTCAAGCCCTCCTTGAAGGTCCACCTGAGGACCCACTCCCGAGAGAGGCCGTTTTCCTGTCGAGAGTGCGGGAAGACCTTCGCCGCGCACTCGCACCTTCGATGCCACGAAGAAATGCACATGAACGAGCGCCTCCACCGATGCGCCGTCTGCAAGCTGGGCTTCAACAGCTCCTCCACTCTGAGGTTCCACCAGAAGACCCATTCAAAGAAAACAAGCTTCAAGTGTGGTGACTGCGGGAAAGTTTTCACCCGGGACGATACCTTCAAGAGGCACCAACAGATCCATACGGGCATCAAAGCCTACCAGTGTCCGGAGTGTGGGAAGAGCCTGAGCTCGTCCAGTAATTTACAGAGGCACGTGCAGAGCCACAAAACGAAGACCATGTACCACTGTGGCGAGTGCGAGAAGAGTTTCAGCAGCCAGGCGTACCTACGGAAGCACCAGCGGTCATCACATACAGGCGAGACACCGTACACTTGCACGAAGGGGCAGTGAGAAGAACGGACACGGGTGCCAGATGTACGAGAGATTCATCTCTAAACTAAGCACAATTTATGTTTGTCACGAAGTCTAAAAGCAGAAAGAGTCCGTCCAGTAATTTACAGAGGCACGTGCAGAGCCTCAAAACGAAGACCATGTACCACTGTGGGGAGTGTGAGAAGAGTTTTGGAAGACGGTCGTACCTCTGGAAGGACTATCGGACCTCACATAGAGCCGAGACACCAAAGGCTTGGACATCCAAACAGTGAGAGTGACCATGTGCCAAAAGTACAAAAGCACAGACATTCCTTAAGTCATTGTAAAAAGAAGCACAATTTAAGTTTGCTGGAAAGTGCAAAGAAACCTAAATATGCTTTTGCTTGTTCTTTTATGTTAACGTGATGTCAGGGTTTTTTTGTAGTGGTGTTTAATACTACTATAAATAAATGAAAAATAGTTATATTGTATTCCAGATCCACTGTCTTGGGTATTTCTGTAGTGGCCAATCAGGTTTCGACCTTTGTGATTATAGACCAAAGATGAATTCAGTAGAATTGGTGCAGAACATGTCTGATACCTGGTTCCTGGGTTTATTCCTCATCATTCATTTATTTACTTACTTCTATTTTACTGATGTTTTCTCTTAATTTCTCCCAGTTTAACTCTGTCAATCCCAGTCGAGCTGTAAATACTGCTGGATATTCGAATGGATATTGTTTACTCAGACTGTCACATATTCTAATATGAACTTATTTTGTTCATCCAAAATTTTGGGACATAATTGATTCGAGTCCTGAGGTATTCTTAGGATGTCGAGTAACAAGGTGCGACAGACTAATCTGATTGTTTTGCAGACCCTAGACTTGGACCTTTGCAGTTTCCTGTTGAGGATGTTTTAATGCAGATCACCACCCAATCCTGCGCTAAGATCTCTATTGATTTTTAAAGTTCAAAAGTTTGACATCAGCCGATTCGTGGTGCGTCAGAACCCAGGGGGGCTGGTCCTGGCTTTTATTTCAAGTTTGTAGACTTTCCGCTCCATCGGTTCCCACAGACGTGGTCAGGAATTCCGAGCGAAACCAATGAGAATCGCAACCAGTCTCCCTGACGACTGTCACCCGGCAACTACCATCCGTCATCCTCCTCCTCCTCTCTCACCTCGAGTCCCATCCATCTGCCCTCAGGGTTTCAACTTACAGGGTTTGCAGACCTGCTCCAGTGAGGCTTATAAATGTCAAATCTCTTCAAGGAAGGGAAGAATGAACCTCAAAAACGCTTACCAGAGTTTCTTTGATCGGCCGTCCTGAACAAATAGACCAACAGGAGAGAGAATTGTGGTAGAAATATTCTTTATTTTCCATCTCTGAACAGCCAAAAAACAAAGTGAGCAACTCTCATCGACAGTGAGTAACCTGTGAGTCAGCAGTACAGTGACACCGTGGTGTTGAATTCAGAGCAATGTTTCCAGAACGCTTTTGTGTTGCATAAGCGTGTGTGGCCGGCCCCCACAGCGATACTCCACCTCGCATCACATTAGTAAAGGCGCCAATCAATACGGCGTTGAGACGCTGACCATCCCAGGTGGCTTTTAAGACCGTTCTAGTAATGCACTGCTCTTGCCTTAGATTGGGACAGTACCATCGACCCTGTGTAGATACATTAAACGCCATATTGTGTGAGATTGATGACGTGTACGCTGAAGACCATCAATAAACCCTGAATTTTAGTACCGCTTTAAAACACCGGACTGTCACCGCACTCCAATGCCTCCGAAAAATTTACACGGGCATCTTCAGCAAATGCTGAATCTTAGAAACGCTGCAGAATCACAATGTCTCTGCAGTTTGTCCTGGTTTGACATGACTTGCTTAAAGTAAACGTCTTAGACCAGCAATATACTGGTTTTATGTAAAATAATCTATCATTTCACCACCCAGCGGCGTCAGGGGGATTGTTACTGCATCAAATCGCTCCCACCTAGGGCTGATGGGAGACGATAGTGTCAGAAATGGAAGCTGCACGGACTGCTACCCGTTTGCATCCTCATGGTTGGGGACCAACGTGGAGCCTTAAAAATCCAGATCAGGTTCCATTTACTATGAACTTGAATCTAGTCTTTTTTATATAATGAAGGCTCGGTGAAGGGAAAACTGGCATCTGTGTCAGTTTTATATTGCTTTAGGTAGCAATTAAGCTCTGTAATTTCTGAATTTAGCAATTGTAATGGGAAATGCAACTGCATGGCCTGGAGTCATTTTTGGGGCACGATTAGATTAGGAGTATATTTTTTTCCCAAGAGTGCTTTTTATGAAGGGTATGCATAAACATCCAGTCATTTCCACTAGTGGTCTTAAACCAACAGATATTCATGAGTATTAATGATTGTGAATTATCTTTTGTGGAATTACTATGTTGCTTTTAACTGGCTTGGGAAAAAAACAACTAAATGATAATTAGAAGCTGCTCACTGCTCATCTAGATACATTTATATATTTGTCTCACGTTGCACAAAACAGATACATTTTCAGCATTTAGCAGACACCTTTATCCAAAGCGACTTACATTAGCTACCGTATACAGTCTGAGCAATTGAGGGTTAAGGGCCTTGCTCAGGGGCCCAACAAAAGCAAAATTGCTGTGACGAGATTTGAACCGGCATCCTTTGGATTACTAATCCACTACCTTAACCACTAGGCTATGACTGGCCCCAACTGGCATTTCAACTGTAGTGTTAAAACAGTAATACGAATAAGGTTTTTCTTTATTATTGCTTAATATAACACATCCATTTCTTATCGGCTAAGAGTCTGTGGCTTTTAGTGCGTGCTTTCGATTCCAGGTTCACAATGTGCTTAACGCGAGTGTACAGTACGTTTAATCACAGTCTGAAATGTGTGAAAAAATCAAAACTGCTGTGCTTTTAAGTAGAACAGATTCGGAAAGTATCGAGACCTCTTTTTGCACACTTTGATTTTGAATGGATGTAATTTTGCTGTGTTTTTATGGGACCGTATAAACGCAGGCGTGCGTCTGTCAAATCGACTCACAAGGCCTCATAATTCTGGTTGTAGAAATGTCTCGAGGATAATTAAAGCAGAGCACAAAAGGGTGTATGACAAACTCAGGGGTCTGAATACTTTCGGCATCGTGTAAATATTACTTCATGTGCAAAGTAGGTGGTGAATCGTTTCATTGTTAATGGCTTTTTTCAACCTGATGTCTAACAGTGATTAAGTAAAATATTATTACTACCAAAAAAATGGCAAATCATATTGCTTTCATCATTCAACCATGTAGGAACACTGTGCTTATAAAGTAGTAGTGGACTAACCTTCCACTCCTCTAAAAACTACACATTATTTCCCCAGTACACATCAGTCTACACCGTAACTAACTCAGTATATACATTATAAGATAATAATCAGATGCACTTCTCTATTAATCACAAGCTTATATGATGCTTCCTTAAAGGTAAATTCATATTCTCGAGGCATCGAGACTAATGTATACAATATTGTGCTTTGTTGTAAACTCAGGAAGTCGTGCAGAAACTACAAATCCATGCACTGACTACAATACTGTCGTCCAGCCGCCGTCACGACGGCTCTCAACGATCTTCTACAGACCCTGGGCTCTAAATACTCGGTTTCCTCTCGCTCGCCTTTTTCTTTCTTATTTGACATACTGCCAGTGTAAATTAAATATTTCACAAGTTCATATCATCACCGCTGGTCCTCGAATTTACGGCTTCATTATGTTCACAATAAAAATAAGAAGGTTGTTCTCAGTGTCTCAAGATTATCCAGATTACAGACGTTTATAAAATCTTCTGTTCATCTCTAATAAGAATTAATTGAACTGAACGTTTTATTATTATTATTATCATTATTATTATTATTTGATTTTATGATTTTTTTTGACTGAATTTATTTTATTTAAACTGAATTTATTTCATATAGACGAAACTTGTTTTACTTTGTCAATTCATTTTATTTTATTGCTTGTTTTAATATTTGACTGAATTTATTTCATTTTGACTAAATGTTGTTTAGCACTGTTGCTTCACAGCGAGAAGTTCGATCCCCAGGTGGGGCAGTCCGGGTGCTTTCTGAGTGGAGTTTGCATGTTCTCCCTGTGGGTTTACTCCGGGTGCTCCGGTTTCCTCCCACAGTCCAAAAACATGCAGCAGGTTAATCGGAGAGACTAAATTCTCCACGACTGTGTTTAATATAAACTCGTGAAGAGAAGAACCTCGAGTGATAAAGAACCGTGTGTCATGAATGTAAACATGACGTTAAAATCTTAATTAATAAATAACTATTGTTAATATTAAGAATACATACATCATATGTCAGGGTGACCTTCAGTAACCTTTACAAATGATGTACATATTTATGACGTTAGAATATTTGCTTTTGTTTAGTTATTATTGCTTATTAATAGACATTTTTAGTTTAGAGTTTTAGTTTCCTGTGGATTTATGGACTGACAGTATGTAAAAACAAAACCGGCTTCATATGTGCCATCTCCCATGATTCTGTTCTCTTGCTTCTCTTCTCTTTGGGCCTCACATCATGGCGCTGAGATCGTGACAGGAGCGAGATTTCTGTCGGGACATGCGGCTCCCTCGGTGGCGCTCCTGCTCGTGGAGGCGCTCTCGGCCGTGGTGCGAGCGCGGCACCAGCCCCGACAGGAAGCGCCTGGCCCTGCTGCTGAGGCTCTCGCGCCGGGCTCCGATGGGTACCTGCTCGGCCCACCCTGGCCCCTGTCCGTAGCCCCTGGCGGCCCGGACCGCTGCCTCCAGCAGCTCGTTAGTGCCGTGATCCAGCGAGACCGACAGCTCCAGATACACACAGCCGAACATCAGCGCGCAGTGGTGAGCTTCTGAGAAATAAAAACCACAAGGAGAGATAAATCCAAGATCGTTTCACACTATCTAAAAGCACAACGTGCTTATTCAGTTAACTGATCAGCTCAAGACTCGTGTGACACTTTATTAGGAACACCTGTCAGGTAGCTACAGCTAAAATACAAAATATTCAATATAAAAGGATAAAGATGCTTTGACATTAGAAAAATTGACTGAATTATATTTTATTTAGACTGAATTCTTATTTTATTTTCACTTAATGATAATTTTTTTGCCTGATTATTTTTTTTATTTGATCTTTATTTGATTTGATTTCTTATTTGCACTGAATGATATTTTATCCTTACTGAATTTTATCTAGTTTTGATTGCCTTTAATATTTCCACTGAATTTTATCAATGATTTTCCTCCATACATAAAACCTGCACCTGGTCTATCTGAGCCAAAGTTGGGTTACAACATGAATAAACTATTAGGAATTCATTAAGTCCTCTTCGTTCGCTTAAGCTCCAGTGTTTTCCATAAACGAGTTTAGGATGTTTGGGGTGAATCTTTATGCTTTATTTTTATTATCCAGAGTGTTACTGTGTGCCTTGTGCCCATTGAAAAGCTCCGATAGGCTTCAGCACAGACCGGCGTTCCTCTTTCTTAAATCTGCTACTGTGCATGATGAATTTCAGAATAGCTTGCTGAATATTTTCCGGGTAATCGGTCATGAATAAGCTCTCGTAGTACCTCATCCCTGAAGAAAAGCAAATGTGATGGAGCTGTGAGCGAAGGCGGGAAAGAAGAGGATGTTTGGACAGGAATCGGTGCTTGACTCAGCGAGACGGTGAGCGAGTACCCAGCACACCAGCTGCCTACGAGCGGAGAGAGGGAACTGGCGATGGAGATGAGGACGGGTACAGATTGGGTGAGGTCATGCGAGTCACGGGGTAGCAGAGCCCCGTGCACGTGTGGGTGAGTAAATATCACATCTAGTCAGGTTATTGAAACAGGGATGCCATGTGGTGCGGTGAGTAAATACCGACTCGCTCTCTCTCCGAGAGAAGAATCATTACGAGCCTGTGTGTGTTTTATTAAGCTGTCGGGATATATAGTGCAACTTTTATAGAGGAGAAAGGCTAAATATATCCCCAGTGCAATATCCGCGAGGAGACGACATGCAGACCACTTTCTGCTCTGACGTATGCCGCGCGTATCTAATGAAGAAAGTCTCATTTCGGGCTCAGCTCGGCGAGTCTATAATACGTGGAAGGAGCTCGGCTGATTTGAGTCTTCAGATCACACGCACCCGTACACGCGACACTTCAGAGTACTTGAACCTAATTTAGCATCTGTAGGACCTCGGCGGTCGTGATAGGTCCACGGATGCACCCTCACTCGCCCTCCGGGAGCTGTGGGATGCACTGTGGTCAGCATGGCTCCAGATACCCGTAACCACGTACCAAGACCTTAGTAGGTGTGTTGAGAAACGTAGTGAGCTGTCTGACGGGCTACCTGTCTACACAGACAGATGTCTAACTAGTCAGGGTTCTAATAAGTCATCGCACTAAAGGTCAGGTTAGACGAACGCCCTACAGCGATCACATGGCGTTTCAGGACTCGGCTAGCTTAGCATCGAGCCATCCAAATCGATGGGCCAAGGTGGCACAACGCGCTAGTGTTTTTTTTTCTAACACACCCTTTGAATCACTCCCAGCACACTCCGGTTCCTCTAAAGACCAGGTGGTGGTCATAATAATGTGACTGAAAAGTCTTTTTATTTTTTGGATTCTTATTCCTCTGACTGAGGAGACACAGAGACGCTAACCTGAGACGCTTACAGACAGTAACACCGGTGCTCTGCGGCTGAAAGCTAATCTCATCCGAGCGAGGGGACTGTTGTGGGTTTAATATTTAATAGGAAGCGGCACGGCCCGCTACGTCGTATCACGGACGCGGCTGCTGGGTGACATTTCCAGTCCGTAATCGAGTTGACACTCAACGGCACTCAGCGTTTGTCTTCCAATGGGGTTCGGTGTCTGGTTTCGACCTGCTCGTTCACAGCTGATCCACTCGACCATCCTTCAGAAGACCTTCAGACAAGGTGTGGATTGGATACGGGACACTATTGCTGCTACCAGTACTGTTTGGTTTTACACTTTTTAATCAAGCACCTTATTCTGTGTTAGTGCAATACTTAAATATATTAGTACTGTAAATATTTAAATACTTTATCTTGGTTTGGCTTTTTTCTATTATTTCTCAGTTATTCTAATATTATTTCTCAGTTATTTTATTTGACACCTTTTGTATCTATTATATTACACACACCGAGTCTGAGTAGTTTGTAAGGAGATGGGATCTCAGGGGGGCTCACTAGTGCTCCGAGGCCAATTTTCCGAGTCATTCCTAAGTGGAAATCGGCTCAGGGCTCCTTCAGGACTCCTCAGTAGAGCTGGATCGGAGAGGTTTCAGATTTGAGCTCATTTTAAGGGCGGCTTCTCTTGGGATGCATTTCTTAAGAATGACAGTCCAAGGATTTCTGACATCACAAAATTCACCAGAGCCGTACAAATCGGCAACACAAGTCGGACGGGCTGGGAGGGACTCAATAAGGTCCTGGTAGGTCGTCACAGATATCTAGAGCCACGCTGACTGCAGTGCGTCAGAGCGACACGCTGGCTAAGTTGGCACAGCCAGATGGTCCAGGGTTCGATTCTGTATTGTAGGTGAAAGCACAGAACCACAGACCAAATCCTTCAACCTGCCTTCAAAACCCTTTCTCTGGTGCCCTAAATTATTAATCATGATTTGTCAGCAGAAGACGTGATGTCAATAATAGATGAGGCATAAAGCAGTGCGTGATTCTGTAAAATCATTATTTCTACACCAGAACCACGGCGTATCAGGGATCTGTTTTTGTATTTTATGGCTAATGAGCAGGTGCCTCGCAGAGGGCTTCATTAAAAATCCAACAGGTCAGATCGGGTTGTCCTATTCGTGGACCTCACCCTCTGTGCTGATCTCTCGCGAGCGCACCAGGTCACTCTTGTTGCCAACGAGGATTAAGGGAGTGTTGGGCTGGCTTTCTCTGAGCAGCAGGCGCAGCTGAGCCACGCGGTGGAAGCTACGGCGGTCCGTCACGGAGAAGACCAGGATGCAGACCTCACACTGCAGGCCGGGAAGGTCCTGAAAAACAACGTACAGAATATCAGAGCAGATCCATTCACAGGCAGACATCCTGTGCCTTCTGTAATCGTCCACCTTGCGCAGGCACTTCAGGCGGCCAGTGGGGGGCGCTCGGGTCTCGGCTCTGCTACCGCTCGTAATTGGCAGAGCAAGCAGCCGACAAAATTGGCCGGATTAAAAAAAAAAGCAAGTGGGGCTGTTTTTTTTTCTCTTCGGCTCCCATTAAGTGTCGCCACAGTAGATCATGATGATCTGCATTACTGATTAGCTTCCTGGCACAGCCCTCCCTATTTATCCGGGTCTGGGATCGATGCACCGCTTTATGCATCCTAGTGGCTAAGTACCTACAGGACAATTCAGTGTCTCCGATTAACCCAGCTGCATGCTTTTGGACTGTGGGAGGACACCCACACAGACACAAGGAGAAGAGCGAGCCTTTATAAATAAATAAAGACACAGTGGCCCAGATGTGCAGATGGACAGGAACGGACTCCCAGGTGGACAGATGCTGAGCTCAGGTGTGCGCCGGCCCCAAGCCAGCGCAGATCCATGCGAAGACATTTATCACACTTGACAGAGTCAGGGAACGCATTCAGTCCGGTCAGGCGCTTATGGGCAAAGCGAAATAAAATGCAGCTCTGACCTCTGGTTGTAACCTCTGCTGCTCAAGATGGGAAAAAAAAGAAAGAGAAGAAGAAACGCTGACGACGTTTTCATGTTTTCATTCCCCGGAGCTTTCCTTGCTAGTGCAGAGGGACAGACAGGCTGGGTCTTACATCGCCTGGCCTGGAGGGGAACACAGAGCCCTCGGGAGACCTGCCTGAAGAACTCACAACCAATCAGATTGCATTATGGATGTGAGGGTTTGTAACCGAGTGAGAAGCGACACCTGCCTCAAGCCCACAGTGAAAACACTAAAACTAAAGTTCAGGATAGATGGAGATGTTCCTACTTTTAGGGACTTCATGTGATGCTGGTGGAGGGTAAACAATCTGAGCGATCTATAGTGTACTGAAGGAAGTGCGCCCCCTGGAGAATAGCCGACAAAATAAAAGGTCTTCTCTTCAGAAGATTTACACAAGCAAACCTGAAAGCCTTTGTCCTGCTTACGGCAGCTCTGGCCATCTGTCAGTGTCCACCCACCGTAGTACTCTCTCTCTCTCTCTCTCTCTCTCTCACACACACACACACACACACCAAGATTAGAAAAGCAGTCAGGTATATAGTTCCTTATTTACAATAAGGAATGTCTTCTCTTCTCATGGAGTGAAGAGGATGGTTAGAGAGGCAAACCTCCCTCCCCGGAATCCCACAAGGAGACTTCGCAAAGTAATTCTACAGCACCAGACAACATCCAGACCCCCACTCTAGATCCCCCACACAAGGAAACGTAATATGTGACATACACCGATCAGGCATAACATTATGACCACCTTCTTAATATCGTGTTGGTCCACGTTTTGCTGCCTAATTCGCAACTAACCATGAAGCACAGCTTTCTATCAGACTCAGTGTTAACTTCTTCAGCAGTTTAAGCAACATTAAACCATCTTTTGGATCAATGAGTCTCTGCTTCCTTAGTTTTTCTAATTATTCCCAAAATTTTCAACATTTTTCCAAAAAATCATGCTCTGTTCAAATGCTAAGGAATTCTACTCAATGCCGAAAAAAAATTTCCTTTATCTAACATCCCTCAGAATCCCTCAGAGTCTGCTAGAAGATACTGGAGGGTTCTGTGGTCCGATAAAACAGAAATAGAGCACCGAAGGTTGGGTTTTAGGTTACACAAAAAGAACCTTTAACACAATTATGGTTTTAAGCTAACAGGAGACGCCTGGAAGCCCAAACCGGGTCACAGTTGGATCTCAAAGGCTCATCTGTCCAAAACCTGAATTTAATGACCGGCGTGTAGCAGAAGCTCCACCGCTAATAAAGCATTTCTGCATCCACAATAGTTCAAAATGAGTTCATTTGGATTCCATAAAAAAAGATTAGAGATGAGCTGAATTCATGTTCAGCATGTAAACATAAACGTACTGGAAGGGACCATCTGTCCAAGCACAGAGCATGCAGTCACACACACACACACACACACACACACACACACACACACATCCCCAGCTATCCAAGTGTCTCCTCCCCCACTTATCTGAGTGACCACTTCTGCTGACACAACTACACAAAACACAAAAAAATTGCTCATGTCCCCCCTCACACCGGGCCGGTCCGTGTCCTTTCTGTATGGAGTTCAGCACGTTCTCCCCGTATCGGCATGGGTTTACTCCGGGTGCTCCGGTTTCCTCCCACAGTCCAGTCATGTGAGATGAACTGGAGAGACAAAATTATTTGTAAAACTTGTTTGCTGTTTCCTGTCATGAATGCAACCAAAGTGTAAAACATGATGTTAAAATCCTAATAAAACATAAAATATAAAGAAATAAGAAATCCAATTAAATAAAATACAAAACAAATAATAATACATAACAGCCTATATAATAAATGATGAAGATTATCCGTTAGTCACAGCCGACTCTCAGTCACTTGATGGATCATCGATCCATGAAGTATTTCTGCAATGATAGTGGAGTAGTTTGCCATTGCTTTCTCCACCCC
>JAYDZG010000036.1:2349547-2367785 GCA_034509265.1 Microcambeva bendego
TGGATGGATGGATGGATGGATGGATAGATAGATAGATAGATAGATAGATAGATAGATAGATAGATAGATAGATAGATCTTATACATGTTTACAGTTAGTACCATTAAAGTCTGGTTATAGGTTATTAGTTAGAGTTGCACTGGGTCTGTTACATTGGGAAAAAGGCAGGGAACCACCTGGTCAAGTTGCCAGTCCACCACAAGGCACACACACACACCTTCACGTTACATCCTGGGCCAGATGTAGTAGCTCCAGTTGGCATCATGTCTTTGGACTGTGGGAGGCAACCGGAACACCCGGAGAAAACCCGTTGACACGTATATAAAAATAGTAGGCATGAATAAGGGAAAATCTTTCTCCGTATGCAATTTGAAAAGAATTTCTGAATCCAGCCATTGGCTCCTCTTAGTGGTGGAAAGTGGTAATACAGCATTAAATGTAACGTACATGAGCCAATTAGCGTTCAGATTTGTAGTTTAATGTACAAAAATCTATCCAATACGTGTGTGTGCAGACCACTGTGGCTTTGAAGATGCTTCGCTGTGTGGGTTCGAGCATGAAGAAATAGATCCCACTCACTGGCATCATGTGAACGGCAGTACCGGGTATATCGACCACACCTACAAAACTCCAATGGGTAAGGGTTGCACTGTTATACATACCTATATAAATAACATTTATAATGTGAACACTTGTATTAATAACAAGGTAATAAAATGTTGTTTTTCTGTAAGGTCATTCAATGGCTGTTTTGGGAATGAAGCTTCCAAAGCCTGAGACAACACACCTGCTGACACCAATGTACAGCCAGACGACTGAGATGTGTTTAAAATTCTGGTAAACTTAGATTTTTGACCCTAATATTATGGAAAAACAAGTAATCCTCAGTTTATCAAAAATTACAATCTAGACATTAGCATTTATAGTACTGTACCATTCATGAGTGTAGCACTGAGCACAGGTGGTGGTATTTGGTACCACTTTTTGTTCCCTCTACGTTTCAAATTACAGGGCGTATGGGGACTGACCTTCTTAATTTATACCCCCAATAAAAAAGGCAAAACAACAGTGTGGGGTTTAACTAGCTAAACTAACGCCAGGCCAAAACCTACAGTCTACCTGTATTCACAAGTACGCCATCTTAGAGGTTTCTGAAATCCTATTCTTCCAGACATGAACTCTGTAACTCGCGAAATGCTCTGTGATGGATTGGATCCTCATCCAGAATGTTTTACTGCATTTAAAGCAATATTATTTGAAAAGCATGGATTACCGAGTATGATTGAAATACATTTCAATGTAACCACCTGGTGGTTTGTGTAGGTACTGGATTTCTGCTGCCTCCAGTGATTCCCTCTCAGTGCATGTTTACCTGAATGGAGAGCTGGATCCTGCCCTGTGGTCTCTCTCTGGAGCTCAGTCGAGAGGCTGGGAGGTGGCAGAGGTCACTTTGTCCTCTCCGGCTACATTCAGGGTAAATTCTAGTAGTCTTTTCCATAAAAATACAAATATTCTCATGCTCTGGCGGCAGCTTAAAACTTTCTCTTCTTTTTTTTTTTTTACAGATAGCATTCAGGGCGAAAGTAAATCCGGGAGACGAGTCATTCATACTTTTGGATGACGTGTCTGTGAGAGATGGAGCCTGTAATCCCAGAGGAAGCTGTGATTTCGAGTCAGGGTTTTGTACTTGGATGAATGTAGATACAGATAACCAGGACTGGGTAGATACTGATGGACGATTTGATGATCGTCTGGTTGATCACACGACACACACCACAGACGGTGAGGACCAAAGAAACCTGTCTGCTGTGTAGAGCTGGTGATGTACAGAAATATTTCTAGTATTTAGAACCCATGCTGAAGTGAGTAAGTGAGAAATCATATTTCTTTATGTAGGCAGGTTTATTCTTGCCCAGTCTCAGCCAGGTTACAGGGCTGAGCTCATTTCTGAGCGAATCTTACAGAGCGACTCCTGCGTCTCATTCTGGTACCACATCAACGACAGGTCTGGCATTATTACCCCCAATATTATAAACGATAGTTTCTAAACCGAATCATCAGATGATTTCATTCTCTAAATTTTGTCTCTCTAGTGACTCGGGGGCTCTGCGAGTGTTTCTGGATACAGACGGCAAAAAACAAAAGATTTTTGAAACAAGTGATGCTGTTCACAGCTGGAGCAACTTCACCACCACAGTGTCTGAAGACCGAGCGTATCAGGTGAGTTTGCATGTTCTCCCTGTGTCTGTGTGTGTTTCCAGCCAGGTCAATTGTAGACACTGAATTGTGTCACAATGATGGATAAAGCAGCACATTGTAGTGCAGAATATTCACAGCTCCCAAGTTCAGATAAATAGGGAGGGCTGTGACAAACTGTAAAAACAGATCCTAATGTAACCCATAACCTGACTTTTTCTCTGCTATAGTTTTAATAAAGTGTTTCTGCAGTGCTCATGGAGCCCTTTTTAGTTTCCTTCTGCCTGAACATAAAAACTTTTCTAATTGTACAGCTTGGACCAAAATTTCATTGCAATCTTTTGGCCTGTTGGTGGATCATCAAAACACCATTGCTGATGGTCCATATCAAGCAATAACACAAATGTCATTGGCAGTGTGTCCTCTCTGTAGCTATTTATAACCGGCCTTTCAGTCATTTATTTGTGTTTCTGTGGGTACATTTTTATTGAATGGATAAAGGTTAAAGACATTAATTTACTTAGGTAAATTTAGAAAGACCATAAACCCAATCAGACGACTACATTGATGGGAAATTTGTCTGAGGGTAACTAGTATGAATCCGTATTTTGGCTCTTTTGAATACATGTGGACAGTAAAACTCTTCAAATGAAAGTTCGTGGCCAAATATTATCGATCATTAACGCAAAGGCATGTAATAGCATAAATATACTTATTTAACAATTTGAAACTTGTGCTTCCCAGATTATTCTAGAAGCAGAGTCTGGAAATCAGGGATTCATTGCTGTTGACGATGTAACCATTACGAAAGGGCAGTGCCAAGGTGACCATTTTTTGTTCTTGTTGTCCATACTGACAAAAAAAATGGAAATTCTGTGATTGCAAATTGTCCATTAAAAAAACGAAACAAATCTTTCATTTTAAGACCCTGGTGCTGTTTTACAAGCATCTCATCTTAAGGATGTCTTCCCTTAACGATAAAGATCTTCTTCCCAGAAGAAGCTAAGAGTTCAAATAAATGACATTTAAAATATTTTCTTTTTACTGCCCTAGCCCATGTGGTGCTCATTTAAAATGGTTATTGATACAATAATTATAATAATCATATAATCATCATAGTAAATTTGACTATATCGTTCCTGTCTTTAATGAGTTATTGTACGTTTTTGTCGTACCCAAAACAGAGCTGACTTTGGTGAATACGATCTCTGCCGGATGCGATTTTGAAACACACATCTGTAACTGGACAGATGTGAGTATGGGGCAGTTCTCCTGGCACCGGGACCACAACGGAACAGCTACCACTAACACTGGCCCCTCAGTGGACCATACTACAGGCACAAATCTGGGTACCCACTAGTATTAGCTCTGTATTGATCTATCATAGGTTTGTTCTGTAAATACTAGTGTTAGGGAAACATTATTGTTTTTAATTTCTATTAAATCCTGTGTATGCTAAAACAAGCTTTGATCATTGTTTCTTACTGCTTTCCCAATAATCCCATTTGTGCCTCATCATGAGCATTTCAATAAGATAAACTCACACTCACAGTTACTTTCACTGTTACTGAGATTATAAAGGTCTTAGACACTTCTTTCTTTCTTTTTTTATTTTGCTCTGTTCAAATTTCACTAGAAATGTAATGTCTTGAGTGCTAAGTAAGTCTTACCCACTCTCGTGTATTGTCGTTTGTTAGGCTGGTACATGGCGGTAGAAGCTAATGATGGAGATTCAAACAGCTATGCTGCTTTACAGAGTCCTGCTATGAAGCAATCCAGCACTGACTGTGTGTTAGAGTTCTACTACCACATGTATGGAGAAGGTACAAGGAACCGTTCTGGACATTATAAAGAAAATGTATGCGTAAAACACATTAATAAAGTGTTGAGTAACTTCACACTGTGATGTCCAGGGATCGGGGAGTTAAAAGTGTTTCTCCAGGAGGGTGTGAGAAGAACGCCGCTATGGTGGAAGTCTGGTGATCATGGAGACGAGTGGCATCAGGCAGAAGTGGCGATAGGCCGAACTCATCAAGTTTTTACGGTTCTTTTCGAGGCCACCAGAACCTTCAGTGAGCTTGGTGACATTGCTATAGACGACATTGCCTTCATGAACTGCTCTCTTCCAGGTACAAAAAAAAAGAATTGAACTGCACATCAAAATGTCTGGTGATGGCAGTCTAATGACCTCCATCCATCCCACTGGTCTTTCTGTCCTTCAGAGCCTCAGGATTCCTGTCCACCGGGTACATTCACCTGCTTCAACCATGCGTGTGTGGAAATGAGCAGAGTTTGCGACTTCGGCGATGACTGTGGAGATGGAAGTGATGAAGCAGTGTGTGGTAGGATGTTAAGCTCGGCCTCTTGTCATCTTAGGAACAGAATATGAATAAATGAATGTTTTTGTCAGTCATTGTACATAAATACAACCATATGGTTCAGTCAACCTCCTTGGAAAACAAGAACATACAAGAACAAACAAGAAACCAGCAAACAAGAGTCACAATACGTAGTGTGTGTACATTCGAATGAACAATTTGAGTAACAAAAAAGTAGAAAACACATAAATTCATGTTTCTCCTTGTGTGTTTGTACACGACCAGACGGGCTCGGTTATAAGCAGCGCTGCAGTTTTGAACAGGGCATGTGCTCATGGGAGATTCCTGACAAATGGGCAGGATGGACCCTGGAGAGAGGAGAAAGAGTGTGGCCAGGTCATGGACCGCCCAGAGATCACACTCGCAACATAGCCGCCGGTATGTACCATCAGACACACTAATTCAAGATCTATGCTATGATCAGTAAACATTCTAATATGGTATGTAAATACCTTGTAATGGAACTGTTTACTATTGTTTACTATTTATTATCAGTTATGTGTTATTTATTTATGACATGTGACACATTTCAGGTCATTACATTGTGCCTGCAACAAAAAGTCAGACAGCAGTGATCATGTCCAGCACTCTTCTGCCCAGCTCAGGCTGCACTGTGAGTCGGGTTTTTTTTAGACATGTTGACATCATTTTAAATGCAATCTGTGTTTGTAGTTGATGTGTACATACATTATATTATATCTACATAGCATAGACTGAACTGTATAGGTTCTAATTCTAATAAGCGCTTCAGTGTTTACCAGTGTTTATTTCATTGGGAAACATTGGGAGAATCTTGGATTCAGGTTAAGAAACTCTTGCTTCCAGCGTGTGCTTCATCAAACTCTAGTCTCCCCTGACAGGTCAGCTTCTACTGCTTTTCTCATGGAAATAACTCCACTGCTGGACTCACCATGCGACTGCGAACGCTGTACACTGGGGATCATGACGTCATACTCTGGTCCTATAAAGCGACTCAAAAATATGAGTGGACAAAGACAGAGGTCACCTTCTCCTCCTCAGTGAATTCCAAGGTCTACATGTTTGAACATGTTGTTTATCTACATAAATAATTTGCTTGGAAATAACAGATCAGATCTAACTTACGCATTATGCTTTTAGATCATGTTCCAATTTGTAAACACTGGCAAGAACTCAGAAGAATACATAGCTGTGGATGATGTGTCCTTCTCACCTAACTGTGCTTTCGACCCCGACAACAGTGAGCTGCCAGGGTCTACACCCACCCCTACTGTCATGCCCACCACGAGCCCATACACCCCCCAGTCCACTGAGCATCCCTGCAGGGTGAGTCTGTATTAAGTTGCAGAGCCAAAAAAGGAGGAGGGTTTCCAATACATGGGAAATTAAATAATCAAGCTGATCTTTAGAAGTACAAGAATTTGTGATTTGTATACAACAGAAGTGAAACATTTCTATTAATGTTGATGCTATTTTCCTGGGGGCATTTTCAAGAGGTTTTGAGTAAGAGACAGTTTGAGTTTGGAACACACATGGGCTGGATGTGGATTTAAGGTGTCAAGGTGTCATGGCTTTGGATAAAGGCTTCACTTCACAAAAATACTAATAGTATTATAGGTAAACAAACAGATAGTCAGTTACAGGGCTACGATACATACACGACACACACCACTCAAACCACAGAAATTAGGAACTGAAAACTTTGTTTCCAAGCAAAAGAGAACTGTAATTTAATAATAATATTTCATTTTATTTAAGGAAGATGAGTTTCTTTGCTGGCGATCAGATCAGAAATGCGTTGCTGCGCATGCTCGCTGCGATTATCGTGTCGACTGTTCCCTGGGGGAGGATGAGGAGACATGCGGTAATTCTTTTTATTATTATTCTAAAATACCTTTATTTGCCAACATTAAATCGCAGTTATATATATGAGTTAAACACACAGTCTTATCCTCTTCTTGGTTTGTAATTTTAGGACCCTGTACGTTTGAGTACGGACTGTGCTCCTGGAGTGACACAAGTCAGAATGATATTAAGTGGAAGAGAATAAAGGCCAGTGATAACACGTTACCCCCTGCTGACCATACAACAGGAACAGGTGAGCCCAACAAATTACCACAAAATAATTTAATAGTATAACCAGGTTATTTTTTAAAAACATCATTAACCTCTTTTAGGTCACTACATGCATGTTAACGTCAGTACAGTGAGATCTGAATCAGAGGTGCTGTTTGAAAGCCCATCACTGCCTCCCACCTCCCCATACTGCCAGATACTGTGAGTATTAATACTACACTACATTGGTAGGATTCGTTTGGCCTTAAGGACTAAGCTATTCAGTATACCAGTATTAGTAAGCTATTCCAGCACTTTCGTGTTTAATCTAGTCTAAGATTGTGTCCTTGTTATGGAAACTTACACTGGTTCGATTTCCCTCTTCCTGTGCTTAGATTTTATTTCTATCTGACTGAAGATGACGGACTTGGTGGTGTGAGTGTGTTCCTGCGAAATGAAGGAAACCAGAAAACACAACTCTGGAGTCGTACCAAAGGCACAGCAGGTGACTGGAGCCCGGAGCACCTGGCGATAGGAAAACAAGAGCAATCTTACAGGGTGTGGTATTTCTCTTTATTTAGTTATTTGGGTTTTAACGCCATGTTTAGCATGTGCGTGCTATTTAATGGAAGAAGGAGGTACTATGTTACAGTCCAAGGTGTGTTATTAACCCTCATGATCCGTCTTGCTTTTCATGAATGTTTGTCAGTGATCGATTTTCACTTAGATCAAGGCTTGATTAATCTTATAATAGCATTGATAACAACGAGATCTGAGTTCTGTGTATGTTTTCCATTCTTCTTCTTTTCAGATTATCTTTAGTAGCCCCAGCACATCAAAGAACTCTGTTGCTCTGGATGACATGACTTTTCTGAATTGTGAGACATCGTTTCAACCACCAGGTGGGAGTCCACATCCAACAGAACGCCTACGTTAGCACGTTAGCATAACCTATGTCGTTTAGTGATTAACTAATGACTTCATTTGAATATTAATAATTATATTCTTACATTGTTTGGTTTAAAAATACAAATTCCAAACAAAAAATCATACTTATTTAATCAAAAACCTGTTGGTTTACTGGACTTTACATGGCTTTAAACATGGCGCCCCAGTGAACTGCTTAGTTGTGTTTGATCCCCATGTCCTTGGTGTGCATCAGTTCTGTCGACCGCTGGCTGTTCTTTTGAAGCTGACCTGTGTGGATGGGTCCAGGGAAGCACTGAGGACTTTCCCTGGCTGAGAAACAATAAACCTAGTGAAACTCCCAACACCGGGCCTGCAGGAGACCACACTAGCAGCACAGGTCCTTCTTTTACCATACTCACTACAGTCAGCTTTCGAAATAATAGTTTGCTTGCTGTGATGCTTATTAATAACGAATGAAAACGCATACCACTTGATTAATTGTATGAAGTGTTTCCTTTTTGCAGGTTATTACATGTACATAAAGAGTTCAAGTCCTGTCAGAAAAGGCACTGTGGCTCAGCTAAAGTCTACTGTTCTGCCTCCTGCTGGACAGAACGGGTACTGCCTGACGATCCATTTTCACATGTTTGGTGCCACAGTGGGCTCATTAAAAGTTATTCTACTGAGTATTCACTCCAGGAAAACCTCCCTGGTGAGAAGTTACATTTCACTACCCAGGATCATCCATCCATCCATCCATCCAGTCTAATCGATCTAATCTAATAGATCTAATCCATCTATCTTTTCACTTGATTACAAACCAGTTGTGGCAGAGGAATGGAACTCAGGGGAGCGAGTGGCAGGTGGCCCAGCTGCATGTAACCCTACAGGAAGTTCATCAGGTACTGATTGAGGCCTCAGTCGGTGGAGAAGCTGGAGACATCGCCGTAGATGATTTGATGTTTGTCGAAGGAGCTTGTATTCCCACAGGTGGACGTTATTTCTAGACTTGACAGACTATGTTTATTTCTTTGTTTATTTAAGTCACCAGAGTGTTGAGGTTTTTTTAGGTGTTTATTGTTTAAGTACCAAAAGGTTCCAATCTTAGTACATCACACTGTTTTGAGAGCACCTGTCTGGGGATACGTGGTGCTTATTTTCACTGCACTTCTTATCATCATTTCAGAGGGATTTTGTGACTTCGAGGTAGGGAGCTGTTCCTGGACACAGATGACCAATGATAATCTTGACTGGGTTCGAGGATCAGGGAACCTTCTGGCTGTAAACTCCCAGCCGAGCTTTGACCACACGACCTACACAGACAGTGGACATTACTACTATTTGGGCTCCTCTTCTTCTCATGTACCTGGACACACCGCTAAGATGCGCTCTCCACTTCTGACCTCAGGTACAATATCTGCAAAAACGTATATCCGCATGATTTCTTCAGCTCGCCGAGCATCTTCGGTTTAACCTGGATGTAGGGTGTAATCCAGACCAGTGTTCGATTTGCAGGGAAGACGCAGTGCTTTCATCTGTGGTATTATATAAGTGGGCAGGACCCTGGCACGCTGAACGTGTACCAGGAACACTCGGACGGAACAAATTCTCTGCTACTGAGTCAGGATGGAGAGCACGGTGAGCTGTGGAGGTTCGCCCAGGCTCCACTCACCCACACCGGAGCTGAATACAGAGTGAGTCCTTTACCTGAACCAAAGATTAACAATCCCTTGACATTACTGTGGGGAAAGTCACTCAGTGTGAAAGATACTGGAGAGCCTGCTTGATCCATGAATGCAGTGATTGAAGTTTAGAAATCATTATTCGGTGTAAGAACCAAATATTACTTGATTGAGTGGAGTTTGTGCTGTCAGATTTCTTTAAGAATAGTACATTTACAATTTCGGCTCTTATCCAGGGTGACTTACAGAATTGCCTCCATAGTAAGCATTACCAGTAGATGGTATAGGTTCGAGTGTACATGTAGTGCTGGATGGAAGAAAGTGGTGAGTAGAGAGAAGCTGTCAGTTGGACAGAAGGATGGAATGATTACGGAAAGAATGATTGTCCATCGCCACTGAGGTCAGAAGCTGGCAAGTCCGAACCTCACCTGTGCTATCGACCAAGCTGGGCTTGGATTTTTTTTCTCTCTCTCTTTTTGTGCACAATTAACGAAAAGCTAAGCTATTTTACTCACATTTATCACATTATTATTTCCTTTTGGCTTTGTTCCCGAAGTAAACCTGCCACTTTACCCAAAAAAGTAAAACCAGAAAACCAGAAAACAAGCAATAAATGAAGAAGAAACTAATGACCGGGACAACAAAACAAACACAAACAATGTGCACACAAATGTTCTTTGTTTGTTCCTGTACTTTGTTTTGTTCCACAATCTACCCCACTGCTTAGGACACAAACATCTCGAGTCAGATGGTTGAAATTTCACGTTGTGGTGGAGAGGGTAAATTGCTACACTGACAGATTAGACGTGGTTCGTAAACGAGAGATGAGAAATGTCGCTATGTTCGCCTCGCCTCTTGTTTCAGATTGTCGTGGAAGGCATCAAGGGACGGAGTGGACAAGGCGTGTTGGCCGTGGATGACGTCCTGGTGTCCGGCTACCCATGTACCGGCCCGGGCCACTGTGACTTCGAGGTGAACATGTGCAGCTGGAGCAATCTGCCGGACGAGGACCATACGGACTGGCTTCGAAATCAGGGAAACGCCAAAGCTCCCAGCACGGGGCCGAGCATAGACCACACCACCAACTCCGCTAACGGTCAGCACCGTGTTCCTGCACTCTTGAACTAACTATCGTTAATTCTTATTATATATAATGAATAACTCCATACTGCTGTCACGTCTTCAGGTTACTACCTGTATGTGGATGCTTCAGTGGGACAGCAGGGAGATGGTGCATTGCTCCTAAGTGAAATATTCCCCCCAGATAACAAGGAGCAGTGTTTCACGTTCTGGTACCATATGTACGGCGTCCACGTAGGGACTCTGAGCTTCTACGTTAATAACAGGTAACAGTGTAACAGGTACCCGCGACAAAACATAATAACTCTTTAGAATTATAATGATAAAAACATGCTCTGTGTGCTTCGGTTTCAGGACACTGTATAAAAGTGGAGAAAAACTCGGGTGGCTGATGTGGACAGACTCAGGAGATCAAGGGGACGTGTGGTGGCAGGCCAGAGTGAACATTGATCAAAAGGAGCCATTCTGGGTAAAATTACACAGATACGGTGTGCACCCAAGTAAAATTAATGATAATAATTTGGCTTAATTTTTAATGGTGGCCTGCAAGTAACCAAACCCCAGTGATGACCTGCTGACAGCAAGGTGCTGTTTTTTTTTTGTTGCCATAACTTTCCATCATGGATTCTGTTGGGGGAATAAACAGGGATTTTTGCCTCCCTTATCGTCGTCCTCACTGCACATGGGGATTAAAAAAACTCCAAACGTCCAAAAAGGAAATCTGATGGAGCTTGATTTAGACTAAACTCTCTCTGACATGACGGATTACTCTTCTCATACTCACAGCTTCACACAAACACATAAAAGGGCGGTGAATTTGTATTATTAGTGTAACATTAGACGTTCTGAACTGCTGAACTATTCATGATAAAGCTTGAACTTGTTACAGTTTGTGTTCGAGTATCACAAGGGTAAGGGATCGAGGGGAGACGTGGCCATTGATGATGTACAGATTACCCACGGTCCCTGTAACCCAAAGCCAACCACTACAGCATCCCGCCCTGATGGTAAGACCTAAAATATTAAAATACAATCTATAGCTTAATGTTTCTTCTGTCACTTTCTTCTGTAGTAACTTTTACTAAACTACTTTATTCAGAATTAGAAACTCTTACTGTAAATATAGATGTCGCTTCATTGGGCAAAATCTCTTATTGCTGAGACACATGGGCTTAACTGATCCGTCTGGATGCCTCAGACTTTTGCACAAGTTTTCAGTAATACTTAATTCGTTGAAACAGCATTTTTATGGGTGGGTACGCTAACCCGCTACCGGTTTGCTGTTTTAAACTCATTGTTGCTCTACATTTGAGCGTCTGTGTTTGAGCATGGATTGTCTGAAGCCCTAAGATGGATTGGTGGCCAGTCCAGGCTATTCCA
This sequence comes from Microcambeva bendego, assembly GCA_034509265.1. Classification (NCBI taxonomy): domain Eukaryota; kingdom Metazoa; phylum Chordata; class Actinopteri; order Siluriformes; family Trichomycteridae; genus Microcambeva; species Microcambeva bendego. The sequence continues at coordinate 2,361,207 of JAYDZG010000036.1, forward strand.
GCCTTGTGCCCAGTCTTTCACTGCAGAGTTGGAGGATAAAAGCGATTGATGAAACTTTGTACACCAAAATGTAATTGAAGGCTTTACCAATAGATTGAAGAGTGTTGTTGCTGCAAAGAAGAAGCCAGCTCAGTATTAATGACTACATCGATGTGAAACTAAATTTCCAGCAAGTCTGTGACCTTTAGCTCCTGCTGTACGGATTGTCTGATTCTCTGAGTGTTTAGCTGTAGGAATAGGAGTGGGCGTGACGGTGATGTTACTGGTAGTGGCGGCGGCCTGCACAGCCCTGTACATGCTACGGAGAAAAAGGTTCAACCTTTTCAGGTGACGCCCTGACTGGGATATTCTAACATTCATGAGTCTAAACATGAACGTTTTTTAAAATATATTTATTAACTATATTTTTTTCAGTTACAGAGACTCAGACACCGATATGCTGGAAACAAATGCAGTTTACGATCTTAACGATGGTGAATTAGAGGTAAACATTTTGTTCGTATTGTTTATTGTTCATTACACCTGATTCAGTTTGTATTCTATAAGGACGTTTATCTTTTCTTTTGCAGGAGACCGAATCGTGATGAAAGAAGCATCTTGTCATATGACGACTTAAGAAGGAATATTCAGTATTTTTAAACCTGCTTCTCGTTAAATCACGTATTTAAAGTACTAAACGAGTCTGCGGTCTCAGTAGGCCTTGTGAGTTCAGATCTCAAAGTGAGCAGGTATAGTTAATGGCCAAAGTGATTCAACAAAATAACATGTAAATATATTCTTTAAATAAACAAAGTTAAATTATTGATGCTCTTTTGATGATTTCTTGCTTGCTAAATCATTGCAAAGGATTCTGCCCTGTATTTTATTTCCTTTTACATCATATTTTTTTACACACCAGACAGGATGGGTTATTTGGTAGATGTTTTGCTGTTATGGTGTTCTGCTATGACGTTAAAGACTGAGTTGCATTTTTGTGGTGTTTAGGTAAGCTCAGTTCTATTATATATCGAGTCAGTTAGACAAATTTAATAATTGTGTATTTTTTCTCATTGCCATCAGACATTGATAACTAAATAAAGTTTTTTAAAAAGTTTTTTTAAAGACAAAAAACATTTATAGATTTTGTAATCATTCACAATGCCAACAATTATACTAAACACTTGTTTCTGCCATGCTTAAAACACACCACACCACATTATTTTTGGAGCTCTTATTTTAACTACCTCTCATCAGATGAGGAGCAGTGTGGGCTCAGGGGAAGCTCAATGGTCCCCAGCTGAGAGACAGTCTCAGACAGAATCATCCGGAAGAGAGATGAGATTTTCACTGGCTTCCAGGTCTCTCACCCACATGAGGCATGTCACACTCACCAAATCCTCTCATTCTTCAGAGGAACCAGTTTTCCGCTGTGAAAAAAATGTATCCGATCCTTTAAAAGATCGAGCAACTGAGGTCATTTAGCAAAGCAGCTTTTTGTTTGATTCAGCTCATGAGGACTATTAGATTTAACCCTGAAAACCACCTTTTATCGGCCTCTATAAGATAAACACTGTTTAACTGGCCAGGTGACCTCGCTGCTGGTAAAATGTGGAATTTAAGGGTATTGTAATTAATTAAGTAATAAAGTCAGAATTTTATTTATATAAACATTTTATTTTTCAATTCTACTAAACAGCTTAGAATTACGAAGCAATAAACAAACCCAAAACACCTGAGCACATACCTGAAAAGAGCTTGAATTCTTTTTTTAAAAAAGGGAATGAGCTACTTCCAAACTCCAGCGTCCCATCTAAACTTAGTCAACAAACTTAAAGGGAGGGAACCTGCTGCTGTACAGAAAGAGTCCGAGCAGCAGATCTACAGGAGTAGAGCTCCTAACAGAACATGATCACGATAGACTCGGCAGCTAAATTCAGTCTGTTCTTTGGACTGTTTACTGCGATTCAGATGAAGTTCAGCATTGAGGAGCCTCCAAGAAGTGGTAAGTGAACCATTCCTCACTCTCACTCAGCTTGTATGATAGATAGTGATGTAAATATGACATATTTTGTGATGACAACATGACTACTTTTGTAATTACTAGTACATGGTGGAACTCCTGTTTAATCTCCCGTTTAAGATTTGTGTGATCAGTTTTGGATGAATCACCTGTTTGTGAGGTGTTTGGAAATAATCTAGAGTCTCACAAAGCAAAACAAGCTGAAATACACAAATGAGAAAAAAACACTAAGCACATAAGAATACAAGAGCTTTGTTAATGAAAATGAGCATGAAATATAAAATAACAGCTACCAAACTCTAATGCACATGTCTACCATGGACTTTATACAATTATAAACCAATTACGCCACACCAATTACATTATTAACTCTTAGACTGTAGTAGACTGTAGTAGTTCATCAGTATATTTCTGAACATGTGGTTTGTGCAAAGTATTTAAAGAATTTAAGATAAGAATTATTCTTTTCCTTTATTTAGTCAAGATCATTTAAACATCTTTGTCTATTGTTTTAATGTTTTAATGTTTAAATATTTTTTTAGTCTAGTACTTAATTTTACTAATAATTTATTTTAAAGTTGTGAATTTAAAAAACATGAAATCATAAAAAGAACCGCCGTTGTGTATGCGCTGTGTAGGGTTTCCAGATTAGCCGCTATTTCAGGCATTTGGGCGCATTTAAAAAGGGTTTTTGTGCTGACAACCTCTGCAATCTGGCAACCCTGAGCACTGCAGCAATTTGATAAAGGTGATTTTTAGCAGTTTATTTTTTTTTTAATTAGTAACGGATTGTTATTTAAAATGTAGCAAATTACAATTTTTAATACTTAAGTAAAAGTAAAGCTTGTAAAAATTCTACATTAAAAAGAACAAGTACACAAAAAACTACTCAATTACAGTAAGGTGAGTACATTTCATTACTTTCTACCTTTGCACTTGACTATACGCATACAAAAAGTTCACTGTGTCCCCAACAACTGCTGCCACTGACCCGTACTGCCTGTTCATCTGCCAGCCACTGTGAGGAATGTCAGGCATCTTTCACTGTGACTTGTGAACAGATGAATGTAGACTCTTTCTCAGGATGCGAAAAAAGACGTTTACTCGGCCTAAGATTTCAACCAAAACCAGCACACACACGTGTGGCTGTTTAAGAAAACAGGGCCTAACGATTTTGAATCTGATCAACTTTGCAGCTTGTTTCTTGTTGGGTTTTTTCACTATATGGCCGAAAGTGTGAGTACAACATGCACTTGTTGGAAATCCCATTTTAAAAGCAAACGGTACTTAAATAGACTGACCCTTATGTGATGCATTGTCAAATCCTTGGCTTCACTTTTAATAAACAACGGATGTTGAAATTCGGCCCGATTATTTGTTCAGTTCCATTACTTAAACCACTTATCCTAATTAGGGTCGGGTAGCGGTGCTGGAGCTTATCCCAGCTCTTCAATGGGCTCAAGGCACACGGTCACACCCTGGAAGGGAAGTAAACTGGAGTACCCGGAGGAGAAAATGCAAACTCTGCAATGAAAGGACCTAGATCGCCTCACCCAGGGATTGAACCCAGGACCTTCTTGCTGTAGGGTGACAGTGATACCCACTAAGCCATCGTGACGCCTTCCGATTAGCATTATTATGGCCAGGGTCATGTCAGTCTGTCTTAGAATCACCTGATGCAATGTAGTAACACCTGAACAGACTGAATCTATCGCTGGGCTTCATCCATCCTTAGACATAGCCAATCATGTCTGTATGTAGATGCCTGACTGGACAATAACTGTAGTGGGCTTGCATAAATCACCACATGAGCACCCATCAGACATTTATATATGCATATCCATTTATATATTTATATATATATATATTTATTTTTCTCTTTATGTATCGACAGTTCTGATGAACCCCAGTGGAATTCCTTCCACTCCACTGCCCAGCCATGCTTGGGTCAGTCATACACAGGAACATGGACAGTACCAAGAGCATGGCACGTCCAGCATCAATCATCATGAAGTACTGACCAAAAGGAACCACTTCAACAGCTCTAATACTGAGGTATGGATCTACTCATGTACACAAATAAAGCGTTTGTGTGGCCTAACTTGACATCATTTTTTCTTACGTGAAATTTTCTTCTCTATCTAGCAGCGTGACTCAAATAATCTGTACTACATTTCCAAAACCTATGACTCCAGTGATCCCGGAGGCATGCATTTGTGGGTAAACGCTGAAAAGATGAAAAAAGGAAGGGTTTATGGAGTCCTTTCCAAAAGCAACAGACAAGCTTTGGTATGGTTGCCCAACACACTACAGACTGTAACTCAGGACTATATTAAAACAATTACTAGCTTTAAATGGAAACATTTTAAACCACATTATATCATGTAAAACATACTGTTCTGAAATAAGGTATTTTAAACAATTTATTCTTTTCAAAGACAGTGAACTTGTCCTTTGCATTTCCCTACTATGGACATTTCCTCAGAGAGATCATAGTCACAACCGGTGGTGAGTTTTCCACATAAACTGATAAAAAGTACATTTCTAAGAAATCATATTTGAAAAAATAAAGGGAGAAATAAATATTCTCAGGTTTCCTTTACACCGGAGACGTGATTCACAAAATGCTGACCGCCACTCAGTACATCGCTCCACTCATGGCCAACTTTGACCCGAGTATCTCCCCAGACTCCATGGTCGTGTACTCTGATAACGGTACAGCTACACAACATCTATTGTTTAACACTTTATCTCAGCAGCTCTGGTTGGTAAGGTGTAGTGTTGGATTTCAGCCTCTTGTGTTTTTTAGGTACAGCTTTTGTGGTGCAATGGAACCACGTTCACCTTCAAGACGAAGCACATCTGGGGAGCTTCACCTTTCAGGTCATTCTGCATAGTGATGGCAGGATCACTTTTGTGTACAAGGAGGTGAAGCCTTGTTATTTTTATTTCCACAATCAGAAATGATAAAACATACTAGTACTCATTTATTTAGCTTCAATAAGGTGTTTTAAACACTGGGGAGAAGGATTAGCGTTAGTTAGTGATGTCAAAACTACGGCCTTACCACATTACAGAGAAATGATAAGTTATAAAGCTTCATTAAGGTGTTATAGTCACACTGGGAAAGTGTTAGCTTGATAAAATAAATGTAATATTATCCCCATATTCTTCCCGACACAAACATGACCGTTACATTAACCTTCCAGAATTTTCTAGATAAACATGGCGTCTTAAACAAACCTTGGCGGTTAAGTAGTTCTATGTTTTTATTGTTTAATTACAAGATTATGTGGCCCTGTGTTTGCATTTGTAGTTGTGTATGTATTGTTTTACTCTATTTGCCCTCGTTTATTCTTATTAAATTTAGTCCACACACTCGGAGGAATTAATTAATCAGTGTCGATGCATCAATCGTTATTAGCACAAAATGACCTAAAGCACACGAGATCTTGGCCCTTGTCTCTCACTAATGTTATTTTGATGTCACTGCTCAGATCCCCGTCGACATCAATGAGATCAGATCAGAAAATCATCCTGTGAAAGTCGGCCTCTCCGATGCATTTGTGGTGCTGCATAACATTCAGCACAACCCAGGTACATCGGATTTGAGTGTCGGTGATAAAGTGAGCTAGTCATCTACTCTAAAATACACTGTATGGCCAAAAGTATTTGGACACCTGAACATGAGTTTGTTGGACGACCTATTTCAAAAGCAAATGGTATTTAAACAATATTACAATAGACACTTGTCTATTCTAGTCTTCTTAGAATGCTTATCATGAGACTTTGTAGCATGTCTGAATGAACCTGTGCCCATTTAAACAAAAGAGCCTCAATTGATGTTCCAAGTGCTGTATCCAGTACTTTTGTCCATATAGTGTATAGAGAATGTACTGCAGCACTTCTTAATCCTCATTTCCTACATTTGTACCAGGTATCCGAAGGAGAACGATATACGAGTACCATCGGGTCGAGCTCCAAAAATCCAGAATTCACAATTCCACAGTAGTGGAACTTTTGCCTCTGCCAAGTGAGTCTTATGCTCCTGTTTTTCTCAGCACAGACGTGAGGATTTGTGTATCTAGTGCGAGAAAAATAGAATGTTCTTTCTCCTTTGACATCTTCCTTTTTTACTGCACTAGCCTGCCTCCAGTTCTCCAGCTGTGCCAGCTGTGTTACAGCTCACATCAGCTTCAAGTGCAACTGGTGCAAGCGCCTACTGAGGTATTTCATAAAAATGGCACAGTTTCACCTGATCTGTAATGCACACACACACACACACACACACAAACACACACACATACACAGTAGTATATTTTGCCGTTTAATTCACCTCTTGGTTGGAATTCAAAAGGTACCCGTTTTAGGTTTTTTAAATTTACTCCTCCAGTTAAAAAGACTAATTAGCCAGGCAAACAATCTGTTATGTGCCCACTTAGCCACATGCACAGGCCACTTCTTTTCACCTACTCTGAGCGCCATCTCACAGAGGATTTACAACTGGCTCAATGGTTTTAATATTAAATATGCCTATTGATTTTAATGTTTTAAAAAGGCAGGCGCAACAGCTCCCATCA
>JAYDZG010000036.1:2493497-2517332 GCA_034509265.1 Microcambeva bendego
AGTTTTTTAAAATAAAAACATTTCTCAAACCCCCAGATCTCTCTCTCTCTCTCTCTCTCTCTCTCTCTCTCTCTCTCTCTCTATCTATCTATCTATATATATATATATATAAAAAAAAAAAAAATTTCTTTGTAAAGCGTCCTTGGGTTTGGAAAAGGCGCTATATTAGTTCTTTTTATTATTATTACTAGATCTAAACTAAAAGCACTGTCCACATACTTTCGTCAACACACAATGATATATACATGATCGAAATTAAATCCATTTACAGCATTCCAGACTTTTATTCCCAGTTCTACATGGTGCGTACTTAAAAGTGTCGTGTGGAGCCAAGTGAGAACGTGAGCAGGGTTTTATGAGGCTGATTAAGACATACCTCGGTCTGCTCTGCTGTCTCAGGTTCCACAGCTTCAGCCTCCACTGTGCTCTTAATGATCAGCAGACAGAAACACACCGTTAACTACCGTTCATCCTGTCAGTTCACAAGTGATGAGCAGGTGCTTGAAAGCAGCAAAAACAACCAACAAAGCGCAAAAATGATCTGAAGCCAGCACTAGAAAGACGATGTAAAATAATGAAGACCAGAAAAATAAGCAAGCAAGCATGCTGCTGCTGCTGCTGCTGCTGATGATGATGATGGGCATGACGGCGATGGTAACGATGAGTTCACGGTGATCACGATACCCCGAAATACCCCAGCATCACTCACAGAAGCAACCTCTGCAGGCAGGCTGGTAGCAGCCTCGCTCTCTGCTGGTTCGGTTGGGGTGTCTGCAGGAGGTGTAGTGGCAGGACCTTCCTTGGTCTCAGCCTCCGGGGACGGGGCCAACTCACCCTCTGCCCCTTCAGCCCCTTCTGCACCAGCTTCTGCGCCAGCTTCTGCCTCTTTTGGGGCCTCAGTTTCAGACTTGACGTATTCACACACAAAAGTACATCGTGTCGTCTTACATACAAGGAGCATTAAGGAAAAACTCCAGTGATGTTTCGTACAGTGTCAGATTGAAGACATTACTGCACAGTGGACTCCTGACATCAGGAGGACAAACCATGAAAGTAAAAGTAACATGGTCGAGACAAACAGCATATTTAGCTGTTTTAAGTATTTAATAAGCAATTATTATCATTGGTCTATGTAATTTACCCTCCATGTATCTACACTATTTTCATAGTTTATTACAATCATTTATACAATCAATTACAACTTTATCAGCTACATCTACCATATGCATGTAGTATTTTTTTTATGTGCTACAGTCGCAACAATCGCTAACAGTGACTCACCACTTTATCAAAATCTGCCACAAAAGCTGGAGCTGGGGCATCAACCTATCGAAGTAACAGGAGAGAGACAGAGAATTGTGAGCTTCACAATCCAGAAACTTATTTCCAAAATTGACCAAAATATTCATTTATCATTGGCGTTAGTTGTTGGTAAGACATTGAAACACATTAGGAACAAGGATCATTCATAGGAATTATTACAGTATTGGACTAAATAATGCTAGGTGTGTTTACTAGAACTACAGAAAGTCACAGTCGAAGGTTTTCATTGTTTCCATGTTATAGGTTTGTTGTAGGTTTTTATGGGATTATGGGATAATTTGCAAGGTCAAATATTTTTAATCAGCAACCGGGATTTAAATATACACTAAGAATGAACTAACTATAAATAATAATCATAGTTTCTAATGAACATATTCTCTGCTGTGATTATCAATGGCAAGCAAAAAAAAACTAAAAGAAGATATTTTGTTGGCAAATTTTAGTAATTCTGATTATATGCCTCATATAACCCCTCAATAATGCTGCTAATGATTAATTATTAATGATTTATCAATTTGCCCTAATAGGTTATCCTTAAAACCGGGTAACCGGTCTAATCTGCTCTACATGCTTGTTTACCCATTCAGGTCCATTAAGAGCTTTGATCGACACCCAAGCCAAATCTGAGATTTAGATCACTGACCCTCGCCAAACCTGAAATGTGTAAGTAAATAGGAAGTAAAATGCTATTTGAATGACCACGGTATGCACAAACATCCAAAGCAAGCAAAGGAAAGACAGGGGTAAAGAACCAGGGTCCGTAGGCTGTAGGGAGTTCCAGGGTCTATGGGGGTTTATAGCAGGAAACTGGAGCTTCATCTGCAGGCAGGTAAGGGCATCTTACTGTGTTCTACGCTACACTACACTAGAAAGGCGAGAAATTCAGGTACCTCGTCCTTCTCTGTATCTATGTCTTGGTACAACTTTCCGTATCTGCGATTTGCAACTTCGTCTTCAGAGTCCGAGTTCTCTGGTTCTTTCAGACTGGCAGCATTTTCCACAGTGCGAGGGTTCGGACTGGGGATGTCCTTTTGATCATTTTCACCAGGCCAAGGAGAAATGTTGTCTGCTTGGCCAGTAGAGGAAGGGAAGCTGTCACTCGTCTCTGGCCACAAGCCTTTACAGGGGTCGTCTGGATCAGTTGCTGGAGAAGGAAAGGCTGCCCACTGGGCAAATTCATGAGACGGTTTGCCAGAATCCATCCCTTCTCCATTTGCATTTCCAGTTAGAGTGGAGTTCCAGTCAACTGCCCATCCCTGGCTGCTCTCACCAGCAAAAAGATCCTGGTTACTCTCACTTGCAAAAGGATCCTGGTTACTCTCACTTGCAAAGAAGTCCTGGTTACTCTCACTTGCAAAAGGATCCTGGTTACTCTCACTTGCAAAAGGATCCTGGTTACTCTCACTTGCAAAAGGATCCTGGTTACTCTCACTTGCGAAAGGATCCTGGTTACTCTCACTTGCGAAAGGATCCTGGTTACTCTCACTTGCAAAGAAGTCCTGGTTACTCTCACTTGCGAAAGGATCCAGAACAGTCTCATTTGCAAAAAGATCCTGTTTACTGGTAAAAATATCCTGGTTAGTGTCACTCACAAAAGTATCTTGGTTACTTTCATTTACAAAAGGCTCCTCAATACTCTCTCTGGCAGAAGGGCCCTGCTTGGTTGTGCTTGCAAATAGGTCCTGGTTACTCTTGATTGCAAAAAGGTCCTGGATACTCTCACTTGCGAAAGGATCCTGGTTAGTTTCAAGTGCAAAATGATCCTGAATAGTCTCACTTGCAAATAGGTTCTGGTTACTCTCATTGTCAGAAGGGTCCTGGTTGTTTGCACTGGCAAATATGTCCTGGTTACTCTCAGTGGCAAAAAGATCCTGGTTACTTTCACTTGCAAAAGGATCCTGGTTACTCTCACTTGCAAAAGGATCCTGATTACTCTCAGTGGCAAAAAGATCCTGGTTACTCTCAGTGGCAAAAGGATCCTGGTTACTCTCACTTGCAAAAGGATCCTGGTTACTCTCACTTGCAAAAGGATCCTGGTTACTCTCACTTGCAAAAGGATCCTGGTTACTTTCACTTGCAAAAAGATCCTGGTTACTCTCAGTGGCAAAAGGATCCTGGTTACTCTCACTTGCAAAATGATCCTGGTTACTCTCACTTGAGAAAGGATCCTGGCTACTCTCAGTGGCAAATATATGCTGGTTAGTTTCACTTGCAAAATGATCCTGGTTACTCTCACTTGCAAGAAGATCTTGCTCACCCTCACTGGTAAAAGGATCCCAGTTAGTCTCACTGTCAAATGGATCTTGTGTTTTCTCACAGATGAAACAATCTGTTACAGTTTTATTAACTGAGGAATCTACGTCCAGCTCTGCTGCTCTCAGAGGCAGCTGAAACAAATCTGGTTCTGATGGCCCAAATGAGTCTACAAATGGATCAGTGCTGGTACTAAAAGGGTCTTCACCCAATGCTCCAAACTGATCACTCGCTTTGGATCCTAAATCTGTAGGGTGTGGATTATCTTTCTGTGTTGTGCTCTGAACAGGTTCGGTTTTGCTGAAGACTAAGTCAACTGAACTCTGATGTACAGCTTCTGATACTCCAGGAGACCTCACTGACCCCAACACCCCAGCCTGGTCCCAGTCCGCTGCAAAATAATTCTCACCAAAGCTTGTACCAGCTGTGGTGTTTTGTTCCAGGGAAGCTAAGTTAATATCCACAAATCCCTCCTCTGTGACACTGCCACTGGTGACCCTCTTATTGACCCCCTCAGACTCAAGTTCATCATCAGCGCTCACCCAACCCCCATTCTGACCTTGAGTATCTCCCCACTCATCAGCAGTCTCATAGTCAGATCCTGACATATCCACATCTGTCTGACCTTTTACGCCCCACTTAGAAATCTCTCCATCATCTGTTTGTAAATCATGCCCACTACCCTCTGTGGCCTCTGTTACCTCCAGCCCAAATTCGTTTGTGAATACAATTCCTGGCATAGACTGTCCAGCTCCGCTCTCTAGACCCAATCCTGTCTGGTCATCTTCCCACCCAAATTCAGACTCTGGTGTTACCCCATCCTCAGGAACCATCTGACCCAGCTGCTCGTCATCCTCTTCACCCCCCATAGCACAAGAGTTCGAGTCTGGGCTCAGTTCTGGGCTGTGTTTTGTTTCCCAGCTCCTAACCTCGCCCGGGGCATCTTCTCCTTGAGGAGCCGTCTCCGATGCCCATCCTTCTGCAGCAGGCCAGCCCTGCCCGTCTGTCGCTGGCTGAACTCCGCTCAGATCTTCAGTGCCGGATCCAAAGTCAGCCGTCCAGTCTGCAGTGAAGCCAGCGTCTGTGGCCTGGGTGGAAAAGGGAGGAAGTGAAATAAAACAAGATAAAATTCTATTAAAAATGGATTCATAAAGTAAATAGAATGTGTTTTTGTTTCCCAGCAGCTATACGTATATATACTGACCAGGCATAACATTAGGACCACTGACAGGTGAAGTGAATAACACTGATCATCTCATCACGGCACCTTTTAGTGAGTGGAATATACTACCTTTTTTATCCTCAAAGTTGATGTCAGGAAGCAGGGAAAAAATGGCAGTAAGGCAACTGGATCAAAGCGTCTCCAGAACTGCAGCTCTTGTGGGGTGTATCAGTATCATTAAGAGTGGTCCAAGGAAGGAACAGTAGTAAGCCGCTAACAGGGTGGCCAAGGCTCAGTGTTGCACATGTGGTCCGATCCAATAGACGCAAAGGTTTCAGGGTACATGGTGAATCAGTTATGGGGCTGTTTTGGCAGCAAAAGTGGGAATATTAGGACGGTGGTCATAATGTTATGGCCGATCTATGTATTTAGACGCACTATGTTAAATCCAATAAGCTGTTAAGGATTTCGATGTTCATTACTTACAGGCTGGGCTTCAGTATTTGCCTGGAAAAGACAAAAATGTATGTTACGCCAAAAAGAGACTCAACGAGAACTGCTTTGTGAAAATATATCTAATCATAAATACCGTACATGATGTAGCCAAAAGTATGCAGACACCCGACTATGAGGTGGTTGGACATCCCTTTTGAAACCATGAGACATGAAACATGATGTCATCATGTGTGGATTTAACTTCACTTGTCTTCACTTTGGATGTCAGTCCAAACTTGTTCTTTCACATAACATCAAATTTTTATTTCTAGGCCATAATTTTTTATTAATTTGTATTACCCTGATGTTCAGAGATACTTAAAATTCCAAATCACTAGCCTTGTGTAATATTAGGATCTGTGTTCCCATCAGTCGATGATACACCAGGAATATCAGAAACCCCCTTCCCAGTAGATTTGATCCCCCAATTTCTAATTTCAATGTCTTTTTTACACACCATTAGCAATGTATGTGGCTAAAACCAACACCAAGACAATAGTAGATGGAGTGTCTACATACTTTTGTCTGGTCAGTGTATGCTCCGCTAAAGGTACAACATTAGACATATATTAGCAGAATATTACTACTACTGTGAATCAGTACATCATCAGCTTTAAACAAAAAGAGTTTAGCAATTGACCTACCGCCCAAAGATCCCAAGGCAGTGCCTACAAAAAGCAAGAAAAATTGCGTCAGACTCATAAAGGTTAAACAGGATTGCATCAGGTCATTCAGTTCACTCAGTAAATGTTTGAGACACCACAGACCAAGCATGAGGGGTCAAGAGTGAGAAAAAGATCAGAACTAAGGAGGAACCTGAGACGCAGATGACTGGGCTTGACCGGACGTCGCGTTGTCGTCCGGCTTGAAAGGATCGAAATCCAAGTCCAAAAGAGACTCTGTTGGCTGCTCATTCGTCTGGGGGAGAACAGTCAGTAGTAACAAGCTTCACGGAAGTACAAAGAATAAAAATGGATTTAAAAAGTGCATTCACTTGTGGCGACGTGACGCTGATCTCAGGAAAGCCTCCATCGAACAGACTGATGATTTGCTCGTGTGGAACCTCCTTAGATGGAGTGACTTTGGGGGGAGGAGGCTTCGGGGGTCCTGTCTTGAGCTGTTGTGTGGGGTTAAAATGTGCTAATCATATTACAAATCGTTTCTTTATTTAGAAAATGGATTAAAGGATATTTAGCCCACCTGTGCGGGAGATTTCGGTCGAGGGGGGCCAGGTGACGTTGGCCGGAGCGTGTGGTTGGGGCTGGCGATAGGGCTGCCATCTGAACTGTCATCGTCTGGAGGTGTTGGGGTTCTGGCCAGGCGAAGGGGACCAGAATCACTGTGGGAAAGAGCATTCGGGTTAACAAAAACATTTAACTAAAGGCACAGTAGATATACTCGGGCACTAAAATAATATTCGAATAAAAAATCTACCAAACAATAGTGGACTGAGGGAAGCCAGAGCTACAGCACACACCCCTTCACTAACGTTTCTATGTGCGGTGTAAAGCATACAAACAATCCACTCCTGCAGCACTACCACCAGCGACGCGCTCCTCTACAGCGCTCCTCTTTACACTACATCATCTACGTTACCTACCTCCTGCTCCTGCTAGGAGATCGGGACAAACAGAACCATAAAGAGAACATGAATCATGGAGTCGAGAAGCACATGAACATTATATCATAACGTTTTCTTTTATATTCTCAGCATCCGGCAGACGCTCTAATCCAGAGTCACTTACAGAAGTGCTTTCATAGTAGACATTAGCATTCTCTTGGGCAGGAGTCACCAACCTCTTTGAAACTGAAAGCTACTTCATTACACCAGTCTGACACACACTTCTGAAATAACTGTTTGCCTTTAGCTATACATTATTATTGGTGATTAATGATTCTCATTTATCTATATGATTCAACAACGACTTAGCAAGCTGGGAAACAGATAAAATCAATATTCAATACTTTATTTTATTAATTTCAGCAATGGTTTAATTTTTCAGACTATCACTTCTACAGCATCTCATGGAAAAATGTCCCATTTTCACTAAATGTTTTAAGATTTATATAATTTCAAGTGTAATAAAAAAGAATAGCAATAAAATTTAATTATGCTATTTTTTAACAGGCCTGCAGGCGACTGATATAGGGGCTACCTGGTGCCCGCGGCACGTGTTGGTGACCCCTGCACTAGTTTAAGTAGACACCAGTTAAAAATACATCAGAACCAATCACCTTTTTGTGTGCATTTGTAAGTACAAGAAACATTTTGTAATATAATAAAAATACCTTTTAACCACACACTTTTAATAATTCCATAATTGATGCCCGCACAGAGCACCGTGCCTCACCTGGGTGCTCCTTGAATGGTGAACATTTTGTCCGAGTGCTGCTCCGCTAGCTTGTTCATCACCTCGAACAGCTTGCGACAAAACTAGCAAAACAAATGTAGATAGAAAAATCACAATATAATAACATTCACTCATTCAAGTCATTAAAAAAACAATAAAGTAGCTTGCCATTAACCTACGACTTATAATGATATATGTTTATATTTTATATATAACTTTTTTAATAGATATTGACCACTGCAGATTGCATGGTGTACAAAGAGCAAACAGTTTAGAGAAGATGACACAGACTCTCGAATGAAGTTCAGTCTGACTCCCTGCTGGCGGCGACAGTCTTTAGCCACGCACTAATGGCCACAACACTGCACTGATGCTAAAAATACACCACACACACACACACACACACTCATCTCATTCTGTGTCATGACCTCCACTGCTGATAAAAATGCCAGCCAGGATAACAAGGCAAGTTTGACTCCGGAAAGCCAAAATCAGCCATAAATAAATGACATAAACTCATTAGAAATTACTCGTATTGACCTTGATATGTTTCAGATTGTAATATTTTTTAAAGAATTAATTAAATAAAACACGTTTCACTGTGGATACAGCAGATGCGCAGCAATACTAGAGTGTTAATAGACCAGCACTGTCTCTGCTGAGAGCGCATCAGTGTCTGCTCTGCAATTTAGAGATCTCACACATCCCAGAACACAAGCCTCTCCATGACTAGCAATCAGCTGCAGAATTGCAAACGCAGCTGGAAGCTCATTTTTAATTGCCTGCAAAAAGCAACCAGGATCTGAAATCCGGTTTTATTTAGTCATTTATTTGTTTATGGCTAAAAGCAATGTTCATATCTGCTGGTTTGCATTTTGTAGATCTACAGACAAGTTGGCTGTTCAGTTTATTATCTTTAACCACTGATCCTAATCAGGGTCGGGTAGGGCTGCTGGAGCCTGGTGCTGGACCGTGGGAGGAAACCGGAGGAATATTATTCACAGATATTATTCAATCAGCACTGGCTAATCATGTGCTACATTTACTCTTTTATATTGTCTTATATTATTACTATTGGTATTTTCTTCCCATTAGAGTTGTGTTGTGTAACGTTTCTCAAGCAAGTTCAAACCTTCACCGCTTCATTTCACCCACCAGAAGTGGGGTCGCACTGTACATCAACATCAAAGTTAACCAAAGGCAACCTAAGCTTGGCTAGCACACCAGCAATACCAGGTTCGAGACTCAACGTTGCCCAGGCCTGGATAAATAAGAGGGTTTGCGGCAGGATTCGCATCCAAGGTATGGCAACCATGCAGGCAGAACTAGGCCAACAGACGTTGGGTCCTAAATATATCAGAGAGATTTGATTATGTGACTTACGATGGAGATTTCTCTGTGAAATTTGGCTTCCAGGCTGCTGATACTTTTGAAAGTGTTCACGTAAAACTCCACTCGACTGCAAGACAAGAACAGATGTTCGTTCACTCAGGTACAACATCTGTCTCATCATAATGATTAAATCTGATGCAAAGCAACATAAAGGAATCAAACGGCTGGATGAAAAGTGCCCGAGATCTTTCCGCAGCTCCTAAAATAAACCGATTGCACCTTGAAGGGATCGTCCCGGCTCTAATCGGGGGGAAACAAGGCCGGAGGGCTGGACACTGAAGATTATGTAAGTGGACCGATGTTCGTCGAGCTGCAGTGGAACACGTGGTTCTCAAATACAGGGGGTCGTTTATCATGCTCAATCCCCAGCGTATTCCAGATTTCCAGATATTTATCGAATTACCTGGTATCTTCTACCATCTTAACCAAGCCAGAAGAAAATCTCTTAGATTTGTTTTAGTCGGATGATGGTTCCAATATTGTGACAGTATAAAAGGTGAAAGTTTAAACGCTGGTAATCACAAAATGATACCATGTATTAAACCCCAAGGTAAATATTCAGTCCTAAATGTTAATTTAGGACTTACTTGTCCCAGAGAGAGGGCAGCTCGTCCTGCAGATCCACGTTCAGATCATCGAACACCTTCTGGGCCTTTTTCAAGTCTTCCTCAGCCTGAAAAGACAAATTAACTTCTATTCAATATATTCAAACAATATTCAGACTCTGGACCATTAGCTTTCTGGACACTGTATACTGGACACTGTATACTACTGTATACTTTAAAAAATAAATAGTTTTGAACAAGACGTCTTTATTCAAAGTATACAGTGTACAGTATACAGTCTGAGCAATGAGGGTTTAAGGGCTTTGCTCAAGGGCCCAACAGCAGCAGTGGTGGGGTTTGAACCGATCTTTGGATCACTAGTCCAGTACACTAACCACAAGGCTACCGCTGGTCCTCAATTGTGATATATGCTTGTGTTTTATATCTTTATGATAATAGATGTAAATCACATCTTAAAGGAAATATTTTATACTACTACGTTGTACATTTTTCTTTCCTGCCGTCCTACTGCTGAAACAAGCTCTTCAATAAAGTATTTTCTTATCTTAAATGCTGTTCACTGTTGTTGATCCAAGCTCTTTAGACCTTGATTCGTGCTCGGGGTGTCCCGATACATTCGTACATGTAGCGTATGAAGCAAAATGGTCAAAGCCAAGTCTTCTTCACCTTTGCGATCTTTCTTTCATTCTTTATGGCGGAGACCTGCAGGGTCTCAAAATGGTGCCTCGCACTGTCGTAGTCGATTAACTTCCTGCTTCGCTTTGATATCCGCATCTAGAAAGGAGAAACAGACCAGTCCAAAGACCGCTTTTATAAATACTGTTGCTGTATTAGGAGGCAGAAAATCACGCCGCTGTACCTTGATATCAGGAAACTGGGTCAAATATGTCTCCAGGGCATTAATCGTGGAGTCCACCAGTTTCTGATGAAAATCTTCCCATAGCTCATCGCAGCTCTATGGGAGACAGAAGATTCACTTTTAATGCATTGTATATGAGAGCTTTATATTTACACTGTAAATCATTTCTGGGGATGTAACGATACACTCTACTCACAATACGAATTTTTCCCAATTTTTGATTTAACAACATGAAGTCAGATTATTTGTCATAAACTTTGTTATAAAGTTTCCTTTTACTTTGTCTTGTTCAAAGGTGAATGATTATAAAATAGTTGTAATTATCTTTTATACATTTAAACAATCGATGTCCTTTTATTTCTGGTGGTAGCTACAAAACTATCGAATATTATATTTTTTTTGTGAAAAACTAACATCTGTAAATAAAAATGAATGTCAGTAAACAGATGTTAGAAATATTTAATACTGTTATTATTTTATGTATTATTTTATTTTTGTATTTTACAATTTTTATTATTGTCATTAAAAGTTCTAGTAGTATGTATTATTGTTTTATTATATTGTAATTATTATGTTGTATAGTTGTATTTAGTATTATTATATAACATTAAATAACATTGTAATAATGATCAGTAGGAGTTAATTTAAACAATCAATGTCCTTTTATTTAAGGAGATAGTTTAAAAGCTATGTAAAAATCATATATATATTTTTTTGTTAATAAATGTAGCTCCGGATCCCCCTGCTGTTAAAAAAACATACTCCTCCTGTGAACTACCGTCGGTCTCTCGCCCACTCTGCTTAGATGTCAACAGCAGCCTACAGAGACTCCAGGCTTTATTGTGAACGATTTAAATCCCTCTCTAGAGTAGTGCAGACCCCTTCCACACCTGGCAGAGAAATGCACACATCTGGATTGCACCACAGTGTCATGAGTCTTCTGTTTTCTAAGAAGGTTGGTTGAGACGGAGAGAGTCTCAAATCGACCTGGAATGTCCTGCTTATCATCCTGCTCAGAATAAAGCAGCTCTCAGGTTTCTGTTTAAAAAAAACAAGCAGGCTATGTTCTCCGAGCTGCCACAGAAGATGAGCCGCGCCTCATGCATAGGCGATTGCACAGGGCAATTCAATCGTTCCTCACCTTGATCTTTAACAGCCACTTAAGGATGGGGTTTGAAATGCAAAGCCCGGCGGCCTCGCTTTACTCGTTTTCCATCACTTGGTAAACACACTAGCTGGGAAATTATTTATGTCTTCGTGCTTCATGGTTATAATATAAGGATTGAATTTTACAGTCAGCATGGAAATGATTCCCAACTTTGAATAGAAGGGAAACCTGGCAAAGAAAATAGCTTAAAAGAGTTCAATTGTTTTGATTTATTTGACTGTGAGGCCAATGCTTCACTTCTGTACAGGCACCTCGAGCTACTAACCAGGGTGTCTGCTGATGGCACTGCCATCAGACCTGAGGTGCACTGGTGTGCTAGTCCCAATTTTGGATTGGTAGTGATGGGGGTCACACACTGATCTCCATTCTTGTCGTCCCATTTAATGGCTTAATGGTTGGTTTGGTCTGATGCAGGGACTGCCAATCACGCCTGCTTTGGTCCGCCCCGCCGGCTGGTAGTGGAGCTGAGATTCGAACTGATATTGTGCTAGCACAAGCTATTTTTGAGAAATGCACGTGAATGTGCTCCAACAGAAACGTGACTAAGTGCACGTACCTTGCCGATAGTCATCACGTCGTCCTTGCCGTGCCAGTCAGGCTCATACACTTCATGCAGAGACACTGTCAGGTTCATGGAGGCCTGTTGCATTCCTGCAGTATTAACACACACACACCCAGATGTTAACTAAACACCCCCATCCGTCATTGTACAATATTACAGCAGCATCCTTTCCTGAGAGTGTTAGAATGAGTCACCTTTCACAGCTGCTATATAGGCCTTGGTTTCTCTCTGGAGCCTGGCACCCTCCGTCTGTAGAGACACAAACAAATGACACAATGAGCCTCGGAGCAGCTGTGGGTCAATACACTGGCGTTTGTGTGGCCAAAACGTCCTACATCAAACAAACCGTATTAAAATCATTTGATCAGTGACGCCTTTGAAGTATGTACGTGGAATTTTGTGCTCATTTATTTGGGGTCAGTTTCGTGGCTGGGCAGTGATGTTGGTCAGGAAAGCCCCAGTTTATCGTTCAGTCAGTTCTGAAGCATGCACTTTTTTTCAAACAATTGATTTTTCGCAAGCGGCAGCGACTGTTTTATCCAATCGGGGTCTTGCGTGGGAAGGGGGCGGCGGTTTGCTTAGCCCTGCTTTTTAATAGAGGCAAAGCACACAGTAACACCCCGTCCGTAACAAAGTAGACACAAACAATGAGACCGGTATTAACATTAGAAGGTAATGTGATGTAGGAAGATCGGCCGAGTGTCCTTGCCTGGCTGGTGTCCACGGTTCTGAGTCATAATACCATACTAACCAAAGGTGTCCATAAACTTATCGTAACTTGCCCTTCTCTACTGGCCTCTGTTTTTCAACGGGGGTGCTTGTTTCATTAAAATCCAACCACTGTACAAGCCTCAACAACTTCTGTTGCGCAGAGAGAAACGCCGACCAAGCAGCTCAGAGTCTGGCTCTCCAAAAGCTCTGGACTATTCCCAATGTCATTGGCACTAGTGCTGAGGGGGTTTATGTTCTAGCTGTGGGGGGTGCAGCGTGGACCAGGAGCTCTAATCCTCCCGCAGTATCAGACACAGACTCAGCAGCTTTAGTTACGATGAGAAAGCATCGGGGATGAAAACTGAACTGAAGAAAAAACAGGAACGGGGAGGATTAGTCTGCGTCATATTTTTCTCCATCATGCACAGAGGGTCCTTCAGAAGACATCGTGACGCGCCTACCTGGGCTGCTACGTAAGGAGAAGGGATTCTAATAAGGCTTCGAATGCATGAGGCAGATTGTTTGGACACTGCAGTCTCTTACTAAGCTAACACAGTTAGCCTCAGGCCATTCAAGCTAGCATGTTCTCTGCTTTCCGCCAATTGAATCTGACCCACAGCTCTGACCCCGTTCTTCTTGATATTGTCTCACCTCCTGTCTCTTGAAGTTCTGCACACTCTGTTCAAACTGTTCATCTTTTGTCTCGTCAGCCTTCCCCAACTTCTGCAACACCTGGAAGAACAAACGGAGCGTGAACAAACCACTCAACACACTCATGATCACTACTCTGTAACAACAATATGATAATAACACCAGTCGGGACACACCATGACAAAGGAGAGCAAAATCACAGAGCAGAGATACAGAGAAATAATGAGGATTAGAGCAAATTCATGAAATTATTGTTAGACCACAAATCAGTTTCATTTGAATTAAAACAAATATTTTATTAGAACCGAGAACCGAGAATCGAACAAAACTCGCAACCCACATAGAAGAAAGTGGATTAAAAAGGGTGGAAGTGAGAAAAGAAGAGATAGCTACCAGCCAAACTAGGCAGCCCAGAAGGACATTACATTTACAGCATTTAGCAGACACCTTTATCTAAAGCAACTTACAGTACAGTTACAGTATACAATCTGACCAATGAAGATTAAGGGTCTCACTCAAGGGCCCAACGGCAGCAACCTGACAGTGATGAGGTTTGAACCAGCAAACTTTGAATTAGTAGTCCAGTACCTTAACCACTAGGCTACAAGCTCAGATAAATAAGGGGAGTCATGTCAGGAAGGGCATCGGGTGTAAAACTATGTCAAATCAATTATCAGGGATCACTGTGGCATCCCTTCATCTCCTATACTTCATCTAGATTAATAAAATCTTAAAATAATTATACGTCTCTGCCTTTAAAGCCGTTTTACAATGAGATTTGGAAGTGAGAAAACCACCACATCCAGGGTTAATCTGGTCTTTTAATCACATTCTATAGCCGCGCTGCTCTTCTCTCAGACATGCAGGTGTTTCGACGTCGTTCTTGGCGTTAAGCGAGATGCACCGCTCCCACTCAACAATGAATCTGATTCATCCTGAGCCGAGGAAACGACCTGAAGAGGGATATCGTTAGCAGTTCTTTCATCGGCTCTAATTTCCTGGTGTGTTTTACACATGTCAGTATGCGGTTCGTCCCTGCTGTGTACAGACGGGAACACACACACACACACACAGAGAACAAGAGGCCAACTGTAGCCTAGTGGATAGAGTACAGGACTAGTAATCCACAGGATGCTGGTTCAAACAGGTTCAAACCTCACCACTGCCAGGTTGCTGCTGTTGGGCCTTTGAGCGAGACCCTTAACCTTCATTGCTCAGACTGTATACTGTCACTAATGTAAGATGCTTTAGATAAAGGCATCTGCAAAATGCTGGGGCCAGATGCAGCCTTGGGTACAGGACTAGTAATCCAAAGGACGCTGGTTCAAACCTCACCACTGCTAGGTTGCTGCTGTTGGCTATTGAGCAAGGCCCCTAACCCTCACTGGCTGTATACTTTGGATAAAGATGTCCGCTAAATGCTGAAAATGTAAATGTAAGAGAAGCGTGTGTGGACGAGCCTCCATGACACATGCTGTCGGGCTCGTCTATCCGCAGACGACAGGAAGTATCGGCATATGAGTAATTCCTCGCATTATTCACCGAGGCTGTTACTATTCAAGCCACGTGAGTCTTTTTTTAATGCAGGGATATATCCGAAGGACAGAGGAGGATGCCCGAATATGAGCCGGATTGCATTGTCGTGGGCCGAGGACACCGGAGAAAGCCGACCTATATGTGCAGCCAACCATCACAAAGCGATGATGGCTCGGTCTAATGACAGGAGCTTGTTACTCCATCATTCACTAGCTCACTGTTCGCAGGAAATTGAATCAAATAAAGAACAGTGCCTTTATTTGTGATAAACACATATACAACAGTACAATAAAATTTCTTTTCCGTATATCCCAGCTTGTTTAGAATATGTTTTTATTTGACTATGGTCCAGTTCAAAAGGCAGGAAAAACCTGGACAGGGTGGTGAACCTGAGGCTTCAAAAACACCACTTCCCTTTGTTCCATACACAGTTCATCATGTCTAGAAGCCCGGCCGGCCAATAGCAAAGCTATGGTTGCAGCACCAGACAAGACTAAATATACAAAGGTATACATTTTTTGTGCATTTTCCCTGATCACATTTGAGGTGGGTGTATTTTCTGCCTCCATATGGAATGTGTGAATTTCATCATCCATCGTTCTGACGACCCCACCCACTCGTAGTCCGGTCATCCCACCAGACACCGCCAATCGTATTTCTGATTCCGATCACATTTTTGAATTATCATTGATATTTACTGAATCATCAATCGTTAGAGACTTTTTTGTACACAAACACTATAAAAAGCTTCATTAAAGTTCACCATTTTAGTCACGGTATTAAGTAGCTCGATAAAAAACGGCTGATGCTAACACAAAACCACAAATGGCTTTAAATAGAAACTGAGGGGGGAAAGTGCAGCAGTGCAGCTATCCTCCCGGCAGCAGTGCGCTAACCTTAATTCGAACAGGCTCGATATACGACACAGCAACAGCAGTCGGTCGATGAATTATTGAAGGAACTTTGGTCCCAAAATCCAACAGTGACCACTGCAGATATCTGATCATTCTGATATGTGTTGTGGTGCTTTAATCAGTGGAAAACGCTAATTCCTGTAATTGTATTAAGTTACTTAAAACAAAGCTTAATTCTAATGTATAATACAACTGCCGGCTTTAGAAGAAAACATTTATCTGTATTTGAATGCATCGATGCTCAATGATCTCCATAATCAATTCTTCTTAGGCTTATGGTCTCTAATAACAATTAAATAATTCATATTCAGTTACCAACTCTTGGATTGAAACAGACTTGGGCAGTAGAATAGCATCATTATGAGATAGAACTTTCTCAAGTGGTTCAAGGTTACATTTGTTATACACCACATGAGTTTCATTGCAAGCTTTCAGAACTGTTTCTATTCTTAGTAAATCCCAGGTTCCAAACGCAGACTTGTCCTTAAGGTTCCTAAACCAGTGGACTG
The DNA here is from genome assembly GCA_034509265.1 of Microcambeva bendego. Lineage (NCBI taxonomy): Eukaryota > Metazoa > Chordata > Actinopteri > Siluriformes > Trichomycteridae > Microcambeva > Microcambeva bendego. The sequence goes on from JAYDZG010000036.1 coordinate 2,509,950, forward strand.
TAGTGCCAATAAAGAGGGAGGGATGAATCAGAAAGGGCATCCGGCATAAAACTATGCAAAATATGTGATGTGGATCATCTCTGGCAACCCCTAATGGGAGCAGCCAAAAGAAGAAGAAGCAGAATTTCAAGACCTAAATGACTTGATTAATAGGTAATAGGTTTTCAAAAGACACAGCTACAGTTCAGCTACCTGCTAACTTAGGAACTCTGTTAGTGGCTTCATGTTGCTTTATAAGTTATCAACAGCATGTTAACATGTGCTAATCGTTAACGATTAAGCCCATACAATTACAAATCACTTGTGGAAGCGTTAGTACCTGGAATTAAGTCAACACAAACCTTAGATCACTCCAGCAGGTTAAAATGACATTTGAATGAAAATGTGTGTATAATAGAGCATGATATACTCAGACTGCCTAAACACAAAAGCGTGTCAGGTGTCTACACCAGTTAGAATGGGTTAATTCAAATGGACGCCAAGCACACCCCCGCATCAAGAGAACGGAATCCCCCTCCTTCCTTCCTCTGACCTTGCGGGGAAATACAGTCTACATCGATTTGTAAAAACTGAATATCTCCAGCTGTTAACAAGGAGCTGAACTAAACAACAAATGACTTTGTTAATGCGTTGAGCTCGATCTTAAGTGGCGCTTCATGCGTGACACAATATAATCCATCCGCGCTACCGCTGTAAGCAAGGGCTCGATCCCATATACCTTCTTCTCACACGCCGAGTCTGCTACGTAGGGTGCTTGGTTCGTCCCTGCACGATGCTCATAGTGCGCGTCTATAGGGACCACGCAGCTTATTGGATCGTTTCGTGATCTCTTATCATACGGAGGTCAGCTGTATTTTCCCCTCAAGCTTACTCGCCGTAAACGAGTGTTTTCATTTTAAACGAACTCAGAGCGCTGATTTTCATCTGAAATGGACCAAAGGAAGAAAATATTCTCAGAAAAGAGGCTATGTCGTTTCAAATGGCAGTGCTGGGTAAGATTGCAGACTGAATGCTGTTGTCAAGAGATAATACACTTTAAGCCCACAGTACGAACGCTCGTGTCGAATAAATACCGAATCAAATCTTATTTTGAATAGGTATATTTGTAACGTGCCTGAATCCATCCTCATCATTCCTGTAATCGTTCACCTCCTCCGTCTCAGCACTGCATCTTCCCAACGCGGCACAAACGTACAACGATACAAACCCCCAGTTTAAACAATTTATTTATTATATATTTAAGCTTCTTTACCTTTTCTTGAGCCCGACTGATTCTCTTCTGGACGTTTTTGGCGAAGACTCCAGTCTTTATTTCTGCCATGGCTGCCCGGGACTGAACCGAGCTGAGCTGTTCAGCACTACAGAGGGAGGACAGCGGGGGGGGAGGGGCTCTTACAGCTACACGCCACGCCCACAATACCCGAATTAACCACGAATACTCCAGTCGCTCCAAACACTGCGTCAAATACTAGCTTATTATTACTCAGTAATTATTTTATTGAAATAATAATATTTGGGTTATAATTGTCCCCCAAACGAGGAACATTTGTGTCCCAAACCGTCGTCTGTTTAAAAATCGGGGTTGTTTGTCGTGTTGTCCGATTCGTAAATGAATCGTTCTTTTGAACCGATTCTTTGTAAGGATTCGACAGAGCCAGTTAGCAAGCTAAACTACGGCGAAATAATTGTAGTGCTTACCAAGGGCGAAGGTTTGGTTGATGTTCCTTTACATTTTACATTTTCAGCATTTAGCAGACGCCTTTATCCAAAGCGACTTTGTATACGATCTGAGGAATGAGGGTTAAGAGTCCTGCTCAAGAGCCCAACAGCAGCAGCCTGGCAGTGGTGAGGTTTGAACCCTAACCACTAGGCTACGGCTGGCCCGTGTAGTGTTCAAGTCCAGAAGCCAGTAGAAAATAAAATAAATTAACAATCAATGTAAAACCTGAGCTTTTTTTCACTGAAATGAGACAATGCTCCCATCTAGGGGTGATAGGAGACAATGACACACACAATGACAACTGTGTTGGAAATGGAAGTGTGTCCTTTCTTTTCTTCAATCTCCAATTATTGATTCTTTTAAGCGCCCTGATAATAATAAAAAAAACTGCAGACCGGTACAGTGTTTAATCAATCTACGCTAATTAATACCTACACTAATTAAAAACATTGTCAAATACTCACCTACTCGCGAGTTCCAGTCTGAAACTACATTTCCCGGCATCCCCCGGTTAGACTCAGGAAGTGGCTCATTGAGCAGGATGTAGTTTACTTTGAAGTGTTGATTTGCGTATCTGCACAGGATCTGTGTAAAATCCTTCAAGTAAGTGTGTTTTAGCTACACTGATATCTGGTTTATCTAGGTGTCGTTTATATCTTTTATTAGAATTATCATTAAGATTGCTAGCTGGCTAAAGCTAATCAGCAATGTTAGATGCAGTTTGACAGTTTGCGCAAGTGTAGCTAATCTGTTCTTGCTAGCGAGTAGAACTAGTAGTTTTTGGTGATTAGATTTTTAAAAACAAAAACTGCTCGAATTCGGGGTTTAGTGGATTATTAATGTGGGGTGAGAGTTTGTGGGATAAATGTGTCTTTATACTGAGTTTGTTGTCTGTTACTGTCACGTTGAGAGAGAAAACTAACTTCTTACATTTGTGGCCACACCTGGTCCTTAAACTCTAATTTTAATTCTAATTTTAGTCCTTATTTCTACTTTTTATTTCTTTCCTACTTAGCTAGTGTTTTCACTTCGCCATTCCCCATTGCCACGTCGTTTTTATCCAGTTTACCATCTCAAGTGCAGATAATAATAAATAATAAATAAATGGTCAACAAAGTACAATATCATGTCAAATATTAGAAATAAGATACTTATTTAAAGAAATATCTAACCACACTGGCTATTCAGTTTCCCACTGCTGCTAACGAGTTAGGGACCGTCGTAAAACTAACAACACCGACATTTATAATATCCACAGTATTCACAATTTATTATTATTATTATTATTATTATTATTTTTATTATTATAGGAGCCATGTGGCTAAGTGTGTAGCTCTGTCACCTCACAGCAAGAAGGTACCTAAACCTGGTGCATAAAACAGTGCATTTGTAGTGCCGGTCTCAAGCCCAGATCAAATATTGGCTCTTCATTTTGGTTCAGCTACCTGATTTGGGATTCCAGTCCTGAGCCAACCTTTTATTTTTATTTTTGAACTCATTAAAACAATCTGCTGTACATTTGAAGTTGGAAGCTTCTTTGTCTTTGGTTGTTTCTTTCTTGGGTAGAAGCCTGTAGTCTTGATTTTCTGTTTATCATGATTGTTTGCTTATTTTATCTTTGTTTCACTTAATTATAAAGTTTATTCTGATGCAGCAGATTCCGGTGACGTGAAGGAGATGCAAATGGGAACTGTGGGTTCATCATGCATTCCACATCTAAAGGTGCTAAAGATGCACCCAGTCGCAGAACTAACAAAGCTAAAAGCAGCCGGGAGATTATAAATGAGGCTCCCGGGGGAAGTGATTCCTGCACTCAGAGCAAAAAATGCAAAAAGGCTCAAAGGTAAGCAGTGTCTGACTTTCCCTGTTTAGAGAATTGAGGCGTACTAAATAATACACTAATTCAATATTACAAAGACACTTATAATGAATGAGACTTTGTTATTTCACTATCAAGAGAACATTAGGACTGGCAATATGATGTAGAAATCTGGTGGTTGTTTGACTCTGTGTGTCCGTATCCACCAGACCAACTGTGAATAATCGCTACCGAAGTGTACAAGCTTCAGCCAGTAAGCAGAAAGCCGGTCAGCCTGAACATGAAAACTCCAGAGAGATGACTTCAGAGAGCTCAAATCAGACCGGCCATTTGCTTCCCCAGAATCCGGCTGGGATATTGGCCGCTGAAGAGGATAATAGGTACCACATTCTGCTGATGTAAAAGAGATCAGAAATGGGATCAGAAGGTTCTCAGTTCAATCCCCATTTCTGCACCCCTGAGCAAGGCCATTATGGTGTTGTCATAATTAGAAAGTTACAAGATAAAAAGCATGGAAGCCACAAATTTAATGTAAACATATTACTTTCTTAGTGAGCTGGATCTGTATAGGGCAGAAGAAGAAATAGAACAGGAACAGCAGGAGAAGCACCTTTTAAAGCCAGGTATAAACAAATACATTCTCAAATTGCAAACATATGTTCGTATTATTTGTTTGGTTCTGTTCTACGCTTCAGTAAAAGCCCAGATGTAAGAAGTGACCATTCTTAATCTGTCCTAAATGTAAAATAAATGCACCCTTGCCCTCACTTTTTTCACTCAGTCCAGATGTGTCCCACTGGAGCTTATTGCTGCCGCCGTCACCCCCCACATCACGCTCCACCTTAGACACGTACATAGATTGCTTCTATTTAACCCTTCCTTCCTCCCTCCCTCCCTCAGAAGAAACAGAAGACTCGTTGGCTGCCCTTGTTCAAGAGGAAATGCATGAATAAAAAGCAAAAATAAAAAAGATCAAATGTGTCGTTGTTTGGGCTTGGACTGTTTGTGATGTTCTTGGTTTTCTTAAGGTTCCTCAGAGGCTTGTGTGGAGGACAAGAACAGCGTTGCGGCTCCTGAGAATCTGCTCTCGTACAGCAAACGAGAGTGGAAAGGAAACACCAGCAAAAGCCGCTTAATTAAAAAGGTATTTTTTGACACGCTTCGGCTTCTGTCCTAATCTTCTGCCCACTGATCCCTCATGCCTCCGTGTTCAGGGCTATGAAGCGATCGCCCAGAACTTCGAGGGCCTGCGCAGAGTGAGGGGCGATAACTACTGCGCTCTGAGGGCGACCCTCTTCCAGCTCCTCAGTCAGTCTGAGAAACTTCCCGCCTGGCTGCAAGACCCAGAGCTCATTAAGGTTTGTCTTCGTTGATTAGACTTCTCCGGCGCTGTACAATTGTGACATCTGATGTCTGGATGATGCAACTGCGACAGTGTTGGGGATCCACGGGGTTCACGGCGTGTCTCTTGAACGTTTCCTGTTATGTGTAAGGCAGGTCAAAAGGTGCAGGCAGCAAGAGAACTACAATATTCTGAGCTGTGAATGTCTTCTGTGCTTTTTTTATGCAGGGGCCTGGCCGAGTGGCGTGTGTGCAGGACTTAGTGGAGCAGTGGAGGTTTCCATTCGGAAGCAGAATCAAGACGAGCGCAGAGGAGCATCTGAAAGACTGCCTGGGGCTTCTGAGAAACAGGGTACATGAATACTTTCTTTGTTAGAGGATGAATTCACCCTCCATCCATCGCGTGTCTGTTATAACCACACAGAGGTTTATTTGGCTGCTTCATTCCCTCTGTGTTTGATCCCGACGATCATTTCTGCAGTGGCAGGAAGCGGCGGAGTGTAGGACCTCAGCCGAGCGGGAGCACTTCTGCCAGCGGGTGTTCGTCGGCGACAGCGAGGAGTACGACATGCTGGAGGCGCTGAAGTTCCTGATGCTGACCACGGCCGTCCGGCTGCACGCCGACATGCAGAGCGGCTCCAGCGTTCCCTAGTTCTGCTGGCTCCTCTTCGCCCGCGACACCTCCAAATGCCCCAGGAGCTTCCTAAGCAATCATCTCAAACACGTGGGGTTTACAGGCGGCCTGGAGCAGGTCGGGTACTTTAATATCCTTCACCTTCAAGATACTCCATGAGTTGGGTCCTGTGTATCTATATGAACTAGTTAAATTCTACAGTCCGCCCATAATCTAAGTTTAAAATCTTGTTTAAAATCTAAACAAGTAATTAAGAGGGGCGGCCCGGTGGCTTAGTGTGTAGCACTGTCGCCCCGGAGCACCCGGAGTAAACCCACGCAGACACGGGAAGAACATGCAAACTCCACACAGAAAGGACCCGGACCGCCCCACCTGGGGATCGATCCCAGGACCTTCTCGCTATGTATACAGGTGCTACCCACTAAGCCACCGTGCCGCCCGGTTCACGTGTTAGTGATATAATCTGATACACAGTTAGCAGTGCAGAGTTTATATAGCAGCACAGAAAAAAATGAATAAGGTAAAAATAAAACTAGTGTAAGTTGCAATGAAAGTGCAATTCGATTCTTGTTCCGTTGACCTCAGGTGGAGATGTTTCTCCTGGGCTACACACTGCAGCAGACGCTCCAGGTCTATCGGCTGTACAAGACGGACACGGAGGAGTTCATCACCTACTATCCGGACGACCACCGGTCGGACTGGCCTCAGCTCTGCCTCATCACGGAGGACGACCGACACTACAACGTACCGGTGCCTAAGCAGATCAGAGCTCAGACCCACACCCCTGACAAGTCAGGCCGGCCTAAATGGAACAAACCCACGGGGAACTCGACGTACGTGTAGAGACGACCGTGGGCTTCTTGAGGAGCTCAGGAGTTTCTTTACCATATCTGATGGTGTGAATGTTTATTCATATTATCTGTCCGTTATTTCATCTGCTTCAGTTCACTGGTACCGCCTGGTTTTCTTCTCTTTATTATTTATTAGCAGTTTTTGTCCGAGCGCTTCACAGACTCACGAGCTCAGCAGTGCTACAAACCGTCTTTTCAGAGACACATGAATATACTTAGTGAAAAAAAGTATCAATGCGCCTCTTCTAAATATTAAATTCAGGCATTTCCATGTCCAGCATGTCTGTATCTTATATAATAACCTCATAATCACTGAGGCTTCAACATTTCATTTCAATTTTGAGGTTTTTTATTTTTTTTATTTTTTGTACAGTGCACAAGTTCCCACAGACATACTTGTCTGGGTGTTACCGTGTGCGTTGTGCCCATTGAAGAGCTGGGATAAGCTCTAGCACCTCTCCCCGACCCTAATTAGGAAAAAGTGTTAAAGAAACTGAACTGAACTGATTAAATGAAATTGTAAAATTATTTAGACCCCAGGACCTTGCTGGACGTCCCATTAAAACCTACGTAGTACATGTGTCAAATACAGTTCATGAATAATGCTAATAAGGTTAAAAGATCAGTTTATCCTGCAAGCGTTCCGTTTTGTTTGGTGTTGAATTATTTTAAGTATTTTTCTTTTCCAAGTGCATCATGGAAGGGTGCAGAATCTGAATAGTTTGATTTGAATATATTTAATATTCAGGTTTAATATTTAGTTGTGTTTAACATGGTCATGTGGTGTTTACCTCGTGTAAACTTCACGACTGAAGTTCCCTTGAGCAAGGCACCAAACCCCTAACTGCCCACCACCCCCGGCATGTGTGCTCACTGCCCTCTAGTGTTCACTAGACTGTTCTGCACAGATTGGGTTAAATTTGCAGGACACATTCCACTGTGTAAAAGCACTGGTGTTATAACATTATACATTTTATTTTGGCCAAATAATAATGTTGGTCTACCAAACATTATATTC
>JAYDZG010000036.1:2622055-2641562 GCA_034509265.1 Microcambeva bendego
GAGCGCTTTCATTCACGGCAGAGGATAAAACAAGGGCGAGGAAAACGGCTCTTTGTGGCGGCCCGGAGGAACGTGCCAAATTGAGTTTGGGGTTAAACACGCGTTCATTTTGAAGTATGAAGTAGCACATCAGCACCGAGAGTCTGAACTAGGATGCGCGAATTGGGAAAACTGGCCCCTAATGGGAACAGAAGGATTCACAGTCGTGATACATTTTCAGTCCTGATCCGTGGGACACGAACCGGCAACGCTTAATCGGGGAAAAGAATAACGCATAAATATATAGAACATGAGCACAAAAATAAGCATATAAGAAACAGGTCAGTACAGAATGGAGGTTGCAAAGTCCAACACTCAATATAATGTGACTGGAGGAGAATAAAGGCCTACAGCTCTGTTTTTGGTTCTTCAGCTCTTCCAGAACACACAATCGTGCTCATAAATTCTCCAATCCAGTCAACTTTAATCTTTAAACAAGCCTAAAAACCAAGCGAGTGTCCATTTGAATACTTGAAGCTCTTCTTACGGTCTTACGTTTTCCAAGATGTAGCTGTGAGGAAACTGTACCACGGCCAAATTAGAAACTGTATTTCAAACCAGGCACAAGTCTGTTTCTGTTTTCATTCCCGTATCCTTGAGATGCCTTTAATCCGACAGTGAACAATGGCCTCGGCCGGCCTTGAGGCGCACCGTGGAAACATGGAAGTTGCACCCAAGGCTACAGTTTTGCATCCTTGATAGAAGAGCCGTTAAACCATTTATTACACGCAGATCCAGTGTCAGTCGGATTATTTCTTTATCTCGCTGTCTTCTGTTTTAAGAGAAAACAACCGATCGGTGACCTGCGGGTCCTCAAAAGAGCCCGAGAGGCCATCTCTGGGGCGGCACCCATGCTTTAATGTTTTTATAATAGGCCTGTAATGGCCCACTAGGTGCTGGTTAAGATCGGCCTCTTTAAAAGTCTGCACGTGTACACACTTATTCACCGAGTGTTTTATGACGTACACCTACTGTATCTGGCTTATAAAATCAAACCCAAACTTACCGTGCAGATGTTATTTCACCACAGTGATAATGGCGTTGTGGTGACATGATTGTAGTTCTCATATGGTGGGATTAAAATATGGTTTAAAAGCTTCTTTTTTCATGCATAATGTGTGTTTATTTATTTATTGTTATTATTTTATCCAACGACAGGGCTCTCTCTCTATTAGCATTTCTTTTTGCACCATATTAGCCTCTCAGAAACCAAATCAGGGTGTTTTGAAATAAAAGAAATTGAGCTTTCTGTGCAGTGTTCGGACGTTCTCCAAGTGAGCGTTGATACAAAATTCCTTGTGACGGATCAAACTGATGAACTTGAAGAGATGAATCCATGATAAATGGAAGGACAAAGGACCCTAAAAACCTCATAAACAAACACAAATGTTACCAGAATTCATCGTTAAACCGGACACAGACTTCAACAATTGCTAGTAAACTCACTGCATGTTAATCAGTGGAACAATTCATTCTCAGCTCAATAAAATAAAAGCTACTGTTCTTTGATTCGTTGTTGAAGAATGTGATCCACCATCCACTCACCGGCGTGCCCAGACTCGTCCTTCCTTTCAGCTTCTCACATGGAAAAAGTCCTAAGGCCGGCTCCCATGGGCTCAGACTCATCTGAAAACCTTTGGGCTCATCACAGGATTATTAAAATGGATACTAAATAGATCGTTCTTCATAGATCGATACAGACCTCTGTTAGATAGCGGGTCTCCTGGGTTCAACAAGGGCGTCAGGTTTGGATGTTTCTGGAAGACTTTTCTTTGGAATGGAGTACAGTGGCATCTGCAGGACGTCCTGCCCTAGATGGGATCACACTGTGGGACCCGGTGGGTATTTATTTCCATGTTAGAAGCTCCTGTTTGGAACACCAGAGTAATCTCACCCTGCAATAAAACCGTCGTCTGGATTTCCATCATCGGTTTGGTTCTGTGATCTGAAGTGATTTGAGACCAGATGCTGAGACTGCCGGGATGCTAAGTCATTTGCAAGCCAGTTCTAATTATAACTCCATTTCACTGCCATGTCCTGACTGGCAGCTGTGGCATGGCTTTAGGCTGCCACACAATTAACAGTCTCTGTGATTTATCCTCGGCATCCCATCTCCCTCGAAAGTACCGTGACGCTGCTGCACCAGAGTCACCATGTTCACGTCTACCGGTTCGATCCCGGGCGTGGTTCGGCCATCTCGGGGCGGTCGTAAAACGACACAGTGACGGCGCCTCTAACGTGAAACTTTCATTTGTTTAGCGCCGAGAAGCACAATAAGACGGTCAATGTTAGCTTTAACGTTTTTACAAGCGGGCGAAATTGCGGCTGCTGTCACGGCGGAACGGAAAAGTGCACTTAAGGGATTACAGTGCAAACTCATCGGTTCCTTCCTTCCCCGAGGCAGCTCTCAATCAGGCAGAATTTGTCACTTACGAGCCTTCGTGGTGGAAGATTTACCCTCACGGTGCCCAGATGTTCTCCTGTGAGGAAAAACCTCGGCCCAGCTGTGATCATTTTCGAACCCGGTTTAGTACCACAAGTGCCGGTTCGGTGCCAAACTCCTTAGCAGGTTAGCGCCCGGTGTGTAAATTTAACAGAGATCAAGGTGTGTCATAGGTAGGCAATAGTGTACTAATAGTGTAATAGCACGATGTTGCCCTCCCCTTTAAAAAAAATGAAGTTCAAGGGCCAAACTGGCAGATGTGGGGCTTGTGAACCAGTGACCTTCCAGTTACTGGTCCTGTATTTTAACCGCTGATCTCCCACTGTCCTCAGGGCCATGAAGCATTCACTGAAGATGGTCTGACTTTACTTGATTGCTACTGCCAAGTTGTAACTCTTGGGTCAGGGAGTGAAGATTTATTGCACTGCTTCCCCCCCCTATCCCCACTCTCCAGCCAACCAGCGCTCTGCCATGTTCTGCGTATTTTAAAGAACCGAGGGAAAGTGAGAGAATAACAGACGGCTGGGAAGAGACTAAACATCTGACAGCTGCGTGCCGGGACTGGAAACACACAACAAACCGCCGCCTCATTCGCTTCCACCCGCCGCGGCGATACAGCGGGTCATTGTGGGAGAAGAAAAGTCGATTGAGACGCGTCCATTAGAGGACTCCTGTCGACCGACTGCTGCAGGGATCGTGCAAATGTGTGTGTGTGTGTGTGTGTGTGTGTGTGTGTTATCGCCATGGTGATGCCCGGCTGACGACAGAGGCTCCGGGATGATGGGACGGTGCCAGTTGGTTTTGTTTTCTTTGCGCTTTGTGTCTTTGTTAATCCAGAGGGAGAGGCCCGGGATCACCGGCTAAGACCGGGAACTGCCAAGGGGCGAGTCTGTAGGAGTCTGCTCCGTCCTGCTGCTGGAGAACCGGTACCGAAACCCAGCTGTGTGTACATGCACACAGATGCCAATTTTTTCCCCTTTGGTACACCCACACTGCTAGGTGCCATCCTCCCCCCTCTTCCTTTTTTAAATAAGTGAATTTTGCCACACACCACACTCAGGGAGATTCACTCGAAAGAGGTCTCGGATACTCCCGATATTATAACAGGTCTCACCTGATGTAATCTGAACAATACCCTACCTACACGTTCGATCGATTGCATGCGATGTCTGAAGTGACCTCCATTTTCAGCCAGATACATTTGACATCAAACATCCAACGTGAAATGGCCTCAAGTTTCTCCCTGATACATTCAGGGTGGAATTGTGTCTGGTAGAACTATGAGATGACTTCCAACACCACTGGTAATTCATTTGATTACACACAAGTCGAGGTAGGTAGACTATTTTGGGGGGTTAACAGTATAACATGTCACATAGTGTTCGGTTTGGAAGTATGCAATTTCGGACCCCATCAGGATTAGAAGGAAGGTTGCTGGCTGGGCCCATGAGTAGGGCGCTAAACCTTCGATTGCTTAGACGGTATACTGTCACAGTACTGTGTACTGCTCTGGAGAGAAGCATCTGCTAAACGGCGAAAATATAAATATCTGTTTTCTTCCGGGAGCTCCGGCTTCCTCTCACGGTACAAAGACGTGCGGTCAGGCTGCACAGACAGCAGGTGCGATTAAAAATAGGTGCGAGGATCTTCTGAAAACGAGGTCAGATGGACTACAATAGGAAATTATAATGGTGCTTTGTTCTCGTCTGCGGTTCCCTAAACTCGAGCGTCAGCAGGTGCTCCAGGTTGCCTGAATGAAGATGTGATCAGATACCTGTCTTTAAATTCAAATTAGAAACAACAGTACATCACTGGATAGGAGAACCCAGGCCCGGGCGTGCGGTTCGGCTCGTATCAGTTAAATGGGTTTTTTTTTTGTTGTGGCCGGGCTGCCATCAGAGACCGGAGTGAAAGTGTGTTTACAGTGAGATAATGAAACAGAGCGAGCTTCACTTTTCAGGCACGGTTAATCTGGAGATCTGAACACCTGCTCCAGTAAACTGCAGGCGCCGTACAAGGGCGCTCGGGGTTTTCCAGGTCTGTTTGAACTGTAGTTAATATTTCAGTACCCGACAGGTGATATCTCGAGGAACGTGCGGTCACGCCCGAAGGTTTTCTAGTGCTCGCTCTGGTTCACGTGCTTCTCATTCGCAGAAAACCGGAACTGCAGAAACGTAGGATGAACGGTGCAGTTCGAATACAGATTATTATTATTATTAATCGAAAGATTATGGACAGAAAATGCATCATGTAACAAAGATCAAATCACAATAAACTTGCTCTAATTTCTGCCTCGTTCTTATATAGGACACCCAGACTTACGGGCGGTTTAATATACGAACAGCTTGGGCTGCAAACCTGCTCTGGACCAACTGCTCTCTCTACATATGCAACAGTTCTTTTCCCATGTAAATAAATAATCACAACTAAACCATTTTTGATACACGAGGGGAAACATGATCTGACTGGCGACCGCTTCGGGTCACTTTGTTCTATCGGTTTGAATGGCATGATGCTAAACGTGTTAAACTACTAAGTGCTCGAATGATCGTTTTCACTTTGGTACCTGACTATGTAGGGCAAGGCAGCAAGGCAGCTCGGTAGGGTTTAGGACACACCCCGTATATTCAGTGTATAAAGTATATTTCTTTTAAATTCAGATTAAAATGGCCACACAGAAGTTACGGATAAAGCATTGTGGTGAGAAATATAAGAAATGCATGATAGTGTACGATAGAGCATATGTACTGTACTTAATGTGATGTGTTCAAGTACGGTATAGTGCTACTGCATATTGTTTATTACAGTAATGTCTGATCTGTCATTCAGGATTTGTTTAGGACTATAATGCACGTATGGATCAGCAAAAAGTCATTACTGCGGTTATAGGGGTATGCGTAAGGTTTGGGACGTCTGGCAGGGATTAATGCGTACATCATTATTTCTTATGGGAAAAATAGATTCGATATACGAACACTTTGATTTAGGAAGAGAACTTCTGAACCAATAAATCTAGTTTCATTATCCAATCGCCTCTCTGTCTCCTCGTCAGCTAAATAAAAATTGATCTGACGACGGCCGATTTCTTTCTGCCGCTGTGTTGAGTGCTTCTTTAGTGGCACGTGATCTGTCGATGATGTCACAGCACTCAACAATTTGCCACACTTACGCAGCCATGGAGCTTAGAGACCGTAGAGAGTGATGTGATTAGCTTCATCTCCACAGCCTCGTCACTCTGTTTAATACCTCAGGAACGGTGGACCTGCTGAAGAGTCATTTTAGGATTCAGTTGTATGACAGGACTGCTTTAGAATTCCTGCCCACCTAATGTTTAATTCATAGCTACTTACTTACATACCTGTGATGGACTGGCACCCCGTCCATGGTGTTATTCTGTGCCTTGCAGCCATTGAAGAGCTGGGATAGGCTCCAGCACCCCTCCCTGACCCTAATTAGGATAAGGGGTTAAATACAATGAACTGAACTGAATATCTTACACAGCAAGTGAACATTTTATCCTCAAAGTTTATTAGATGTTTGAAGCAGGAAATCTCTGACTGCTAGACAACCGGCTTCTCCAAAAATGCAGCTCTTGAGGGGTGTTCCCGGCCTTCAGTGGCGACAGCATCATGGACGACCAAGGCTCTCTGATGCACGTGTGGTCTGATCCGACAAATCGCTGAAGAAGCAAAAACAGGTTCTGATAGAAAGGTGGATCGCCCAGGTGGAGTAGTGACATTTTCCACAACACACCAGTGTTGAGAGTCTGAACTCCACGGTTAGAATTTCGGCACCTCCTAAGCACTAGGATGCACAACACCAGTGCGTCGCAGTGCCGGTCCCAAGCCCGGATAAATAGGTACTATACCGAATCGACAACGCGGACCACGATTTGCCGAGGCAACCCCTAGTGAGAGCTGCTGAATGGATTCTCATGAGCTGGTCATAATGTTACGCCTGATACTCTACTTTGACTCTCTAACAAGTGCATGTGTGTCTTTAATTACATGCTGTAAATGAGCCCATTTCTCTCTTCCCCCATGGGAACCACAATAACTAACCCGCCTAGTCAAAACAAAGACACGAGGCGCACTTCTTACTCTGCATGACGCAAAGCTCGGGCACTTCGGTGAATAAAAGGTTTTGTTTTAGTTTTTATTAGGATTAACGTCGTGTTTCACTCTTTGGTTGCATTCATGACAGACACACGGTCATGATTTATTACGCAAGTTTTAACAGTACATGAATTTATATCAAACACCGTCATGGACAATTCTGGAAGGAGTAAACCTGAGCACCCGGAATAATCCCACACAGACATGAGGAGAACATGCAAACTCCACGCAGAAAGGACGCGAGCCCTTTTCACTGTGTTGCGGCTGTCGCGGGTGCTCAGGCATGTGTGAACGAGTCTCATCTCGGCGGCTGTCCTCTGAGCCGGCGTTTACTCAGGGCGTGGTCGGCTCTTCGTTGTGTAATGGGCCCTGTTCCGGATCGAGCGGAATGTGCGGCGGTGCCTCTGGAGCGCTTTAACGGTCACGCTCGGTATGTCGGCCGCTCCGCCCCTTCTGTAATCCGCTAACCGCAGTGAGAGCTCGCTTCCTCCTGCACATCCGGGAACCGTCGGCACAGGAAGATTCAAGGTTGAGTGAGGGTCGGTGGCCCTGGCAGCTCCATCCATCGCTGTCAGCTGGGAGGTCTGGGGAAAAGCTCCAGAGGTTTCTAAATGGGAGGGAAGCACCTGGGGCAGGAATTATGGAGGGATTATGATCGCCTAGCATACTGTTTCCCAACCTTTTTTCTGCAGCCAAGCAGGCTGTGAGCCCTGCATCAGATAAATTAGGGGGTATTACTGATAAATCATGAAAAGGCGTAGCTTTCTTTATACTTCTTAGATGTTATCCAACTAAACACAAACACTGTGACTTTTCAAAGTAGAATTCTTTAATTGAACAATTCAAACCAATTGTTAAACTAACAGAACCATCATTTATTAAATATGGATGGGACTTCTTCACTGGTGCTCCTTTCCTCACAAGCATTCGTTTGTTCTGACTTTAGTATTAACTTCAAGTTAACGAAATGCAATATTGTCGTCTGTTTTTTATGCATCGAGTCAGGCAGGAAAACCCGCTGGAGCAGCTTCTGTTTACACAGCCAGGGTTGCCAGATTGCAAAAGTTGTTTCCAGCCAAAGACCTTTTAAAATACGCCAAAATGCACGAAAAACAACACTAAACAACGTCCGGTGGTTCTGTGATTAAACAAGCATATTACCTCTACCAAGTACTTTAATGTACACAATCCGTGAAGCAAAACACACATATACACACTAGGTAACACTAGAAGGCAGTCAGTCGGTGGGCAGCCCTAGGTTAGAGGTTAGGTGCCTTGCTCAAGACAAATGGTATGCTAGCAGGACGTGCCACCTCAGCCCATTAGTTTAAATCGCCCAAGGCTAACTTTGTAAGCTTAGCAGGCTAAAACTGTTGTTTTGTTTTGCATTTACATTTTTGGCATTTAGCAGATGCTTTTATCCAAAGCGAGTTACAGTCTAAGTAATTGAAGATTGATGGTCCTGTAAAAGGGCAACAATGGCAACCTGACAAAGATGGAGTTTGAACCAGCAACCTTCTGCTCATTAGGCTTTCAGACAGACCCAGAAAGCTCTGAGATGCTTTTAAGCTTTGATGGAGTTCAGACAATGGGTCCAGTTAGGACGGCTGAAATCCCCAGGGAACGAGAATTTGGGCTCTCTGGTCTTGAGGGATTCTGTGCATCAGCCTGTCAGGGGGTCTGAAATGTGAAAAGTTGCCTGTGGCTTTTCAATTCGTGTCGAGGCATGGCTTTCAGGACCCTGCTGGATCAGTAGCCCTTCTTCAGACTGTCAGGTCGAGTGTATGTGATCTCTGAGAAGTCCTGTAATTTGTCCTGAGGCCAGTGTGGAACTGTAGGTCGTCTCCGCCCCGCAGAGAGGGATGGGCCCTTTTGACTGATCCATCTGGATGGGACAGGCAGGGATGGCCATTATACTGCAGAGGTCATGAGCGGGGCGGTGCTGATCGGCCATTTGTTCCTATTTCAAAATGGAAAACTGGCAATCCCCCTCCCCATTAAAAGTGGTCCAGGCCCTGTCATTATTATGAAAGGGGAGGCCAGTGAAAGTCATCACACTCTACTGGTAATGGTTCCAATGAGCAACAGATAGTTTCCTAAGCCAGGTTGAGGTTTATAGTTCCACTAAGTGTTTCCAGAATGATTTACATTAACTTTATTTGAAATCTTCATACTCTAGAACATTATGTTGAAGTTTCCCCAACCAAATCTAACGTGGAAACAACCCCTCCCAAAAAAAAATAGTGTGTGTGTGTGTGTGTGTGTGTTTTGGGGGGCTGTTGCACTTTACAGTGGATCCAACAACAACAAAGCCAAAAACAAAACCTAGATCCATGACATAATTTAGTACCCAACCCCAACTATATTATATTTGGTTGGATCTAAGATTTTTTGGCTTTTGGGGGGAAGCGGGTTTCCACAATTTAGTTGGATCTACTGTAATGAACCAGAAAACAAATTTAAAACTAATGGGACAGCAGAGCTAAATCTAAATCAGTTACTGGTTCTGGTAGAATATTTTATTATTTCATTTTATTTTGATATTATTTCTATTTGTACATTTTTTAACTAGTCAACATCAGCTGCAGTTTTTTGTCTTTTTTTGAAACATCAGCTACTCTCTCATGCAACTAAATAAGAAAGAAGGAAAGAAAAATCCATTATCTACTGTACTGAAGCCAATTCGACATTCGCTACTATTTATGGTGTCATTTCATCCCTGCTTGAAATAAATAAAATTCTAACCAATCCACTTGGATTTGATGTCCCAGTAGTTTAACCCTAAATACCCACTGTGACAAATCTGTCGCAAACTAATTCAGAAACGTGTTCCATGTGATCTATTTGCTCTATTTGCTCTATTTGCTCTATTTGCTCTATTTGCCTCCTATTTTCAGTTTAGGAAAAATGGGTCTGGGATCTTATGGATTCAAATTGTAGATTTTTTTGTACGTTACTGTGGATCCAACCAAATCTAATGTGGAAATCCCATCTTCCTCTTCCCCCAAAAAGCCAAAAAAACTGGAATTTTAGCATGAAGCAGAAGTGTACCAGCTGAAGTCGACTTTGCTCTGATGTCCCAGTAGATTTAAATTTAGTGTTTTTTTGCACACTACAGCAGATTCAACCAAGTATAAAGTGGAACTCCTCTCTCTCTGCAAAATCCCAGATTCTTCTTATTTTCACATTAAAAGGCATAAAAATTGCAGCAGAAAGTGCAGCTGATGTCGATTGGCTCCGACGTCCCTGTAGTTCCAGATTTAGTGGGGGTTTCGTTGCAACCCAACCCTTTTATCTCTCATCAGGGACCAGTGGGTTAGCGGTAGCGTAAACTCGGTGAAACGGATCACTCCTCTGCGTTCTTCAGACCAGCTGAAAGAGTGCGTTGTGTTGTTTTTGGACCACCCTCGTACCCGGGGCATTGTTCTGAGTGCTGTGAGTGATGTGGTCGGCTCGTAATAGCACGGTACGCTGTAGGCCGCTTCATGGATTGCAGATGCCGATTCAGCCTGTTGAGACCACAAAGAAGAAGCGCTCTGACAGTTCGGAGCAGCGACGCTATAATGTGGTCCGATGCTTTAATCTGACTTGGTCGTGGTGGGTTTTGGGTCTGTTTACTGAGGAAAATGCTAAACAAAGTTAACTCGCTGTAAATGCACCACGTGTGCACTTAGCTCGGGGTCGGTGATGTAGGAAATGGATCTGGATCTGAAATTTAGCACATTCTTATTCACTCGTCCTGAAACGTTCACATGCTTTGCACTCGATAGGCAACATTGGATTGAATTTGTGAGGTTGTACTATTGTATTTAGACTAAATTTTAACTTGTTTGTCATATTTGTCTCTGGGAGTCTATAGCTGTTGAGTGCATGTGCTTGACTGGCCTGCCTGGAGTCCAGATCTGTCTCCAATTGAAAATTAAACCGTTTAATCTGATTAACAGCTAATTGAAATCTACTCAAAGTAGCTCTGCTAAAATAGATCTACTGTCATTCTGTGTTAATCATTCCGCCATTCCAGCGAGGCCCCGGACCGCAAAGCCACAAAGGAAACACGGACACAATGGAAGTTTTTACAGTGTGCAGAGCTTTACGGCTTTAACAGATGTACACGTCGATGTTTTCTGATTAACAGATGCTAATTTGTAATGTGGGACCACAAGTTCCTCATCCAACAATAAGACTTTAGTCCTATATATAAAATTCAATCCTATATGCACCGACCGGCTATAACATTACGACCACTGACCAATGTAGTCAATTACACTGATCATCTCATCCTGACACCTGTTAGTGAGTGGGATATATTAAACATCGAGTGAACAGTTTATGCTCAGATTTGATCTTAGAAGCTTGACAATATGTTTGGTGACGGTTACACGACCGGGTCAGAGGCAGCTCTTGTGGGGTTTCCCTGGTGAGTCACTATCTATCAAAAAATAAGTGAAAACCAAGGACTGGATCATGAGCGACAAGGGCTCATTGATGCACGTGGGGTCTGAAGAAGCCAGTGCTGGTTCTGGTTCTGATAGAAAGGTGCAGAACAGTTACAGGGCCGTTCCCGAGAGCACAAACAATAGCGGGAATGTGGTCATAATGTTTTGCTTGATGTGGTGTGTGTTGTATATAGACAGGGTGAAATAATTTACTGTGAGTGGAACTGAATAAACTCTAAACAGAAGGGGGGGCGAGAAAGGCTGAACGAGTAAAGGAAAGGAAGATATAAAGGAAGAAGTGATGAATAAAAAGGAAGAAAGAATAAGAGTGGAAAAGACATCTGCTGTATTTTTAGACTCCTGGCCTGTCTTAAACCCCCGTGTGCTGCATTTCTTTTGTCTTGAATCTTCGCTCCCGCATGTCAAGTAAGAGCGTGCGGCTTAATCCAGGCCGTCCCGGTTAAAAATAAACGGAAGTCTACCTATTTCATTATCAAAACATCTGGATTTCTTCGTGTTCTTCAGGTTCGACCGAAAATTGAGAAATACGGGCTTTAAAAGGACGGGGTAGGTACCTACAGCCGGACTGTACCCCGGAGGGGGATATGAAGGGGTGAGTCCAGTGCCTGGTCGACCTGTAAATGAAGCGAGTGCTACGCCGTACAGCCAGGAAACCACGGGGCCGCCGTCTTTCCTCCATTAATAAATAACAGGCATCACATTAGACCTGTCTAATGATTCCATAAGCTGCTTGTTAACCATGGAAAACTTTCCACTCCCAAAATCAGCAAAACCAGAGCTACCAGAAGAAACCCATGCTGACACGAGGAGAACATAAAATCTCCACACAGAAAGGTGACCCACTGAGCCCGTGTACCACCCTCATGTATGACTTAAGTGCCCCAGTAGCTCCTTTAATGGTGACCCAGTTCTCACTGGCGGCTCAGGGGTCAGCAAGAAGGTCCTGAGTTCGATTCCAAGGTAAAGCCGCCTGGATCCTTTCGGTGCTTATTGTGCATGTTCTCATCGAGCCCGTTTGGGTTTCCTCCGGGAGCTCCGGTTTCCTCCAACAGTCCAAAAAACACACAGTCAGGATAATTGGAGACACTGAATTGAACCATAGGTGAATGTGTGTGTGGGTGTGGACTGGCACCACACCACGACCCTGACTGAAGGGGTTTAGAAAGTGAGTGAACTTGACTGATGAATCATGGGTAACCAGTAATTACTCCGAGAATTGAACCCAGGCTGTCCTGCGGTGAGGCGACCCGGTAACATTCAGTGTTTCAGGTAGCTGGATGGAATCAGCTACGCCTTAACAGAACCATTCACGAGGCTGGATTCTTACTGTAGTGATGGTAAACCCCAGCAGGAGTTCACCACAGGTTAATAAGTTTATCCTGAACTTTTACCCGCTGACCTTCTGACCCGCATTCTCTTACGGTACTCTCAGGTAATTATTTGCTGGTGCCATTCTGAGGTAAGCCATGCATTTTAACTGCGCTCAGAAATGCGGCGAAACAGTGCTGAGAACTGCGGTCACGTACATGATCTAGTAGAAGCTGATGCCGTTCAGTTATTCATTTTCTTACAGGTTAAGCATTACGGCTAAGCTACACGTCGTGATTAGCTCATTTCCTTTATGGATTGAGTAATGTAGTTGTGTACTGGGAGCTTCTACAATATTGCTTGGTTGTTTTTTTTTGTTTTTAGAGTTGATCGTCAAACGTCTTTAAACACAACCAACTACATGACCAAAAGTTGTGCAAAAAGTCAAGTAGCAGCAGTCAGAAGGTCGATTCCCAGAGCCGACAGGTCACGACTGAAGTGCCCTCGAGAAAGGCACCCAACCTCTAACCGCTCCCTGGGCACCGTGGCTATGGCGTGTGCTCACCGCCCCCTAGTGTTCACTAGTGTGTGTGTAAATATGTGTGTTCACGGCACAATGGTTAAAAGAGTATCCTACATTTTATTAGAATCGTCTATACTAAGGCAGCTGCCCAGGTGAGCAGTAGGTGCCAGTGCAGCTCACTAGGACAGACCCTGTGTAAACATGACACTTTCTGTGAAGCAGCTATAATCTGTGAAGCAGCTCTATTTCCGTCCCTTCCACATTTGGTCTGTGGACCCTGCACACGGCTACTGAGGGTTCGAATGATAACAGTCCGAGTCGTTCACACTGTCCGGTCGAACTGAATGAGATCGGTCTGTGTGAGGAACAGTGTCGGCGCTGTTCGGCTTGCCGTGGTTCATCAATGGAACTTTTCACCTCTGACTGCTTCACTGTGTCAGCGTGCTGCCAGCGGCACACACTGATAGGAAGCAATTATTGGGGTCAGAGGTGAAGCAATTAACCCTAATTAGGGCTGGTGGGGGGCGATGAGCGTCTGCCCGGTGATGCTACGGCATCTGTGAATGAACAGTGTGAAGGATTTAACCTGGGTTGAGAGAATTTTTATAAATGCTAGGGTTGGTCTGGTACTCAAATAGAAATTCTAGAGATTGAAAGGTCGCTGGTTCAAGACTCAACGTTATCAAAGAAGCATCGATCAAATATGTAAACATAAAAAATGTCACTAACTTTACAAACAGGCCGACACCTTCCGTTTAATGGTTTTTTACATCTACATGTTGAATGGAGGCGGTGGGCGGTGGGCGTGGCACCGGGGTTTATGAGCTGTGAAAGGGTTTGAAGCTTTTCAAACTTGGAATGGCCCTTCAGCACCTTTTCGGGACGTTAAGCCGTGTTGTGACTAGATGCATGCCGATACTTCTTTCAAGGAGAACCGAAAGGTGAAGGATTAAATAAAGCTGACACCCAGCGAGGGGTCGAAATGTCAGGGTTCGAAGAGGCAGAATTTCTAGTGTCTTAACTGGAGTTGTTATGTAAAACATTGAGATTACCACGAAGGATGTTTAATTCTTCGTTCAGGGACAATTATTTATATTGAATAATGAAATATTCAGGATGGGATAACTTTTTATTATTCCAATCATTTCCAATTCTGTCATTGATTTATTTATATATATTTTTTAATTGAACACTCACCCTCAAATCTAACATCCAGTACATTTTATTGCAGGTTTTCTCAGTGGCACAGCATATTTTCTTTCTTTATTCTTTTTTCTTATTTTTTTTCTTCATTTAAATTTTTTCTTTATTTCTTTTTGTCTTTACTACTTTTTCTTTACGTTTTTCAAAATTTTTATATTAATTTATTTTATTTCTTTTTTCATTCATCTTTTTCATTTTTTATTCTCTTTATGTAATTATTTTTTATGAATAGATCCTTTTTTTTATTTTTTATTTTTTCTTTCTTTTCTTTTTCTCTTTTGAATGGTCGGGCATTTAGATATTTTGCCCGTAATGTATAAATGTAATATAAATCTTTTATTTTTTCCGTGGCTTCCTAAACCTCTGATTTCAGCCTAACAACCGGGTCAGAAGCGGAGACGGACCGAAATAACCCTGTCCAGTGTTCAGACTGTAATCCTGAGAGTCTCACACACAGTCTAGTCTAAAGATGCTACTTATACAGAAGATAAACCGGACAGCAGATCGCTCAGTCTCCGTTACACCACATGAAAGTCATTCTGCTTTAAAAAAAAAACAGAATTTAAACTGGGCCGTGATAAAACCACCCAGTGTTTTGTGTTGACCCACAATTACTCGGAGTGGAGGGTCAGTCACTCCCAGTTGTCGCTTTCTGTACTACACGCAGGGGCGGGGCAGAAGTGAAAGAGGGGCATTATCTCATTTTTCGTGTGGGTGAACGGGGACGCGGACGTTTGGTTTTTGTAGTGCTGAGACTCTGTTCTGAACCATCTGTTGCCAAGAAAGTTAGCAAAGTAGTCAGTGTGGCACTGATTGCATTTACAGCTTGTGAGGCTGCGGCCAGTTTGTCACCGTTGGGCCCTTGAGCAAGACCCTTAACCCTCAATTTCTCAATTAGACTGTCACAGTCCTGTAAGTCTGGACAGACTTCCTGATCCAGCGATCATATCCAGTCCGGGTGAGGAAGGACAGGATGGCCGAGTGCCACCGTCGCCTTGGGCCCCGTAGACAAGCCCATAAAACACATCTGTTACAAACTCAGCAGCTTGTAAAAGTTTAACACGTGCAGTGAAATAGATTCTTCAGCTACACTTTCTGTTTGACGGTCATTTAGGGGATGATGGACCATAAACAGAGAGGGTCTCCGCTATAACCACGCCACTATATTTTATTTGATGATGTACCTGTTTTAAATGTGTTGTGAAGAGTCAGAGGTGTCAGAGCAGCTCAGTTAGCCAATAAATTCTCCTCCACCCGCTTTGATCTAATTCAGCTCTTTAATGATCTCTTTATTTTTTACTGCAGCTCTTTATTTCTTATTTCGCAATGAGGTTTTTTTTTCTCTCAAAAACATAGCTATGGGAGACATTTAAAAACAAATGATCCATTATGGTTGAATGTTCAAGCTAAATATTATTAATACTTGTAATAATCTTCTTGTAATTTATTTATTCATTACAAATGAATAGATATATCTTTTTAATTATTTAAAAACATATTTAACATATTGAATTTAAAATAAATACAATTTTTTTATTACAAATATATATATATTTATATTCTTTTTTTTACCTAATATTTGAATACTTGGAAAGACTTGTAAAATATATTAATAATTAATTGTAGTTTAAAATAAAAGGAATTTATACATTTTAAATGTTTTTAAGCTACTTTACTTTTTGGTCGACCGCAACTTCACAAATATAAACTTTTTTTTAGTCTTTTTCTCTATACAGGAACCATGCTGATGCTAAACCCGTTATTGGCCTTATAATGAGCTGGACGTCTCTACAGCTGTAATCCGGCATTGACCGTCACATTAGATCTTAATCATGACTTTCTCTCTTTGTTTGGACCAGAGAATCATCGAGGTTACAGGACAGTGAACATCTGTCCTAGCACAGTCAGGATTTACAGCAGCAATAAAAGCATTAAAAGAGTCTTCAGGCTGTTAGTGCACGACTGGCCCGCTCAGACAAGAGAAACAAAGCATCGTTTGTAACGGCGGATGGACCCGGCCGCCCGTGTGCTGTAAGGACGTCTGATGAATTAACTGACCTGAATTTACTGACCTGCCGTTTACGGCGGCGGCGGGTTCAGATGTTTCCTGTCGCCATAATGATGTGAGATCCACAATGAACCTGAGAGTCCTGATGAGGTCCTCAGAGAGAGGAGCTGACAAGTGGTCTCGCTGTTCTGATGACAATGTCAAGACTTTCTTAAGGACCAATTATACCTGCTATTCTGCTTTTCATTTTTTGGGAGGGCTCGGTGACCCTTGCTGGAGTGTGTCGAGGGCCGCCATGAGCCGAAAATTATTCACACAACACAGGTCATCACGCACCGTTCGAGCTCGTTTGTGGAGGTGAGCTTGGCATCATCGATCTCACTAAAGTCACAGTCTGGGCCAAAGTGGGTCCAAATCATTTGTCCATCGGTTGCTCATTTTCCTCCGGCCACAGGGTGAGAAAACATCCGGACAGGTTGCCAGATCATCTCAGGACGCGAACAATAACTCTTCAAATTAGAGCAGCAACGTAATCTGCAGCCCGAGACTGACTGGTGCTAAGGTTTGAACTCGGGTTCGGAGGACGTATCTCCACTCCATCAGCTAACACTTATCCAAAACTGCTTCCACCTCGACGCCACCTAGCGGTATAACTGCCCACTAGTCTGCTCGGTAGGAAAAAAGGCCCAAAAAGTGGGTGGGGTCTTTGATGCTGTGATTGGTCCCTGGTTAGTCGAGGAATGTGAAGATCAGTAAATTGGGTTGTACAAAAATAAACCAGATTTCGAATCTCAGTTCATCTGGGCGCCCCCTAGAGGGCACAACTGAATTTACCAAATTTAGAGGAGAATTACACGGGACTGATGGACCATGTCAGATGTGCCAGGCTCCTTGGAATATACCGAGGCTCCTACCAGCAGCTTTGATAAATTTGGAAAATGCATTAATAAAAAAGTTTATATTAGTTTTTATTAGTTTATTAAAAGAAATTACAATCACGTCTCTGAATCTCAGCTCTGCTACCAGCCTCCTGGGCGCCCTCTAGCGGGCACGATTGACCTTTATCTTGCTGCAGGGAAAAAAGGACTGAAAGGTAGCAGGGGTGACTCTCCCTGTGCAAGACCGGCCCTCAAATATGTAATAAATAATAAATGCTCCTCTGATGTCATTGGGGTAATCAGCTGTAGTCATGACTCTACCTGCACAACACTGGCCCTTTAAATAATATGCCCCCAGCAGCATTTCATTGGGAGCAAAGGGGGGAAATGGTTTTGATCTAAGATCTTGATCTGAGATGTGTGATGATCCTCTCACGTTATACTTCACAGCGGTCCAGTCAGTGCCCAGCAGCTCATAAGGACAATGATGAATGACTTTTCTGAGAGGAATCTGCAAGCAATTATGGATCGGCCCGGCCGGAGGGTGGACTCGCCCCGGGGTCTGCCCATGTGGTCCGCCACCATCAGACCCTCCGCCCCAGCACAAAGCCTCCTTGTCTCTGTCTTCACCCGTTTAGATCGGGTTCGTCTGTCCGGCGCTATCTCCACCACGCTTCAGGTAAAGGAGGAGGAAACGACTCCGCGAGAGCTCCACGTGTTTATCCTACGCCGTGGTAAAATAAACACGCGTGCTCGCTCTCCTAAAGGGTGTGTTTACTTTCTCGAACCCTGCATGTCTTAGATGGAAGTGTAGATGTTTTATTAACCCCTCAGAACGGCACCGACTCAGACTGCACAGGCCGAGGTATGTAACCCCAATATCACATCCATATGTGCCTGCTCCGAAAGCATTCGCTCGATTTTGGGACGTTGGGGGTTTCATAAGATGAAGGTCGTGAATGTCGTCATGATCATCACGCTGATAAAGCCAATGACCTTTCATGAAGAGTTACAAGAAAAAAATTAAAGAGCACAATCTTCCAAAATGTCAGTAAAGACATTAGCATTAGCATTAGCATTTCCCGTCAACGTTTCTCCTATGAGCCTTTTTGGGGGAGGGATTGGTCTACCAGAGCTTTGTCTCAGTGCTTTGTAGGAACAGAGCCCTGCGCTAGCAATCAAAAGGTTGTGGGTTTAAATCCCGAATATCCTCAGCACCTCAGCATCAGTCTAAGCTCATGTTTGACAGATGGACTTGAATACTGTAGTCCAGAAGTGTTTGGTGTAACAAACCTAAATATGCAATAAAATGGTGTATTTTATATATTTTTCTTAGGCGGTGTGGTGTACATTGTTCGACATCTTTCTGATTAGTTCCGCTGTAGTTACTGAATAATTAATTGATGTTACTGAATAACAGATTAACAGCACGAGCGCTAGTCATCCAAGCTGCAGGCTAATGTTTCACCTCTAATAACCCTAAAATCCAGTCTGCCTGACTCCCGATTCATCCCGGAGTTTACAGAAGCCATTATAAATCAATCCATAATAATAATAATAATAATAATAATAATAATAATAATGAGGGGATAAGAGTAGTAGTAATAAGTAGTAGTGAGTAAGTAGTATTAATAATAAGAAGTAATTAATAATAATCATTATAATGATAATAATAATTAAGGCATGAAATTGTACTTAATAATAACAATAATAATAATAATAGCAATACCATTATTAACAATAATAATAAAATAATTATGGAAATTATTATTAGTTGCATTAATAATAGTAATAATAATTATTATATTAGTAGTAATAATAGTAGTAGTAATAATAATAATAATAATAATAATAATAATAATTATTATTCTTATTATTATTATTATTATTATTATTATTATTATTATTATGCATGGACTTTGTGTTTAATTTTTGCTAGTAGATTTATAAAACATATTCATAAAACAAAATGTAAAGTCTACAGCCTTTCTCAATGAGTTCAGTACGAGTTGAGTTTAACTCCTGTCTGCTTACTTCAACCTCACTAACACCTTAACCACTCCTGCTGTGACTACAACGTTGAAACATGTGAAATACTTATGATGAGCTTTTTTACATCATTGCTGATGAGTTTTAGCCCACTCTTATTTGTAAAATTGTTTTAATCAGGTAAACTGGTGTGTGCTGCCTGCTACAGAATCAACATAGTATTCAAATCAGGACTGACTTGGCTATTTCAAAAACCCTAATTTTGTTTCTTTTGAACCATTCAGATATGTACTTGATTGTGTGCTTTAGTGCTTAAGTGTAGCTATTAAGGCCAAACCCAATTCTCCACTGAATGTATTTAACTGATTGATTTGGTAGCTAAGGGGTCAGGTAGGTGTAACGAAACAGACGAACTTCGAGACGCGTGCAGATGTAACGGAAGTTTATTGTCAATGGATGACAATCCTGACGTCTAAACAGAGAAGGACTAGGCAAGAGGCGTAATCGGTAATACAGGCAGGGGTCAAAACCAGAGTAGATATAA
>JAYDZG010000036.1:2783850-2798133 GCA_034509265.1 Microcambeva bendego
GGTGTCAGAAAACACGTGGCAAAACAGTTCCAACATAATATTACGAAGGTGGTCATAATGTTATGGTCAATGTATACACAGACTTTTGGTTTTAGAATAATATGAAGAATATCCACAACCTTTTGGTCATGGCCTTTAATAAACACTCTATGATTTGAATAAATCCACATCAGCCTGCTATTATGCAGCAGTTTGGTGACTTGAGGCTTTATAATCCACGCAACGAGTTCACATCAAAATGTTTCACGAGCCGGCTTATTGTTCGAAGACAAACAGATAACGTCGGCCAGTGGCAAGTGTAATCTCTCAGAATTCACGCCAACATTTGTTTTGTTACAAGCGAAGGCTTTTTGTCCATTCTGAAACTGTTTGCCTTTAATTCCATTGATTGATAAAGAGCTTTTTTATCCAAAGTGACTTTCAAGTGCGCTGGAGTGAAAGCATAACCAAGGGCAAATGAAGTCAAAGCATTTAGGCTTCTGGTTCTCTGTCAGTGTTGGAAATCAAACTCACTACAGCCTTGTACAGTTTAGTACTACTGTTTTCATTTCTAAAGGACGATCATTTGGGATTTTAATAATGTTTTCCCTGTAACTAAATGACCAGGCAAAATCCTCCACAGCTAACATTTGCATACAACCAATGCTATTGTATATCTAACCCTAGGTCAGCAGTTTGGGAAATACCTTTTCCAGCCCTGGCATGACTGTGCTTCTGTCATACAGATCTATAAAGTTATGCTTTCACATGGTATTGAGTTTTTTAAATAGCCAGCGCAGAACATTCTCACTCACACTGACCTCACAAATGGATCTTTTGTGATGGGTGCTGGAGCCTATTCAATGGCCGCAAGGCACACAGACACACCCTGGACGGGGCACCAGCCCATTGCACAGCAGACACACACATTCTGTAATTGACATATAGGGCAATTCAGTGTCTCCTATTAACCTGACTGTACGTTTTTGGACTGTGGGGGGAAACCAACACAGAAAAGACCCAGACCAGTCCACCTGGGTATCAAACCCTGAACCTTCTTGCTACTCATCTGTGTATAAAAACATGAGTATTATGGCATTTACTTATTTATTCTTCGTGCTGTCATTTCTGACCCATCATTGAGGTCCCGTGGAAGCAAAGTTTGATTGCTGGTATGAAACAATTGGCTCACATCTTCCAAAATGTTTCACCTTTTTGTGACTAATCATTCCACATAATTGTTGGGTTTTTTGTTCTGGCCTCTCCCGTAAATTTAGGGATCACCAAAAAGTCTTGGGAATCATCACAATGCCAGACAGGCTCTCTTTAAGTGATTTTTGGATTCAGCAGGACTGGCAGGAATCATGCCTGGGTGTGGGTAACGAAACTGAACCCAGTTGTTAGGTGAATTTGGTTAAATAGGTGCTTACACTTTGCCAATAGGCCACGTGAGAGTGAAGAGCATTTTATGTGTTTACTTTGGATATAGTTGTATACGCTCTGAAACAATTAAGTGCGAAATAAGAAAAAAACAAAGACATTTGTGTTATACTGCATTTGTGTTGTATTTGCCAAATACTTTTTTCACAACACTGTTTTTATCATGATACATCATGGGCTACCTAGATTTGATGGCAGTTTTCTCACGGTTAGTCAATCTTTTCACCTATGCACTCTGCACAGACGCTTCTCTGCCGATCAGGGTACCCCACCCACATAGTCCGGTCGCCCCGCCCTAAAAGAACCGTGTCTGCTCAAGGCACTTCCAATCATACGACCTAGACGACAACACAGTCTCAAACTGAGGAGTTCAGAATCACTGCGCTGATGTGCTAGCACAACATTCCTACTCTGTACACTGCATTTTTCTACATTTACATTTGTAAATCACAGCTGGTACAAGTTCTGTCACTTTAACGATTCCGGCCTTCAAAATTCCTTGAAAGGCCTCTCTCTTACCAGAGGTTTAAAAAAGTCACGAGATCAGAGCCAACTCCACCACCCGCCTCAGATTTCTCTCTCTAACAGTTAAATTGAGGTCTAAAAAGTCAGAAAGCTGCAGACCCTGCTGACGTCCAAGAAATAATCCTCTTGTGCAACACCTACGCGAAGGAATCAGCAGGAGGAGCGAATTACAAAACATGCACGTCGGGTTTGCACAGAAAACCACCGAGGAGGAGAAAATAAACAAACGTTTTAGGCACCATGTGAAAACCTCCATAAATTATAATCATTAAGTTTGCAATTACACCAACCTTAAATAACTACTCAGGGAATGACAAGGGGCATTAAACTGGGTGCTTGGGTGGTGCAGGGGTTAATTACGCTGGCTCACGACTACTTGAACCCAAGATTCGAATCCCCATCAGCGTTAATGGCTTATTGGTCATTTATTGCTGATAATAAAATGAAACGAAACACACACCAATCAGGCATTTAACCACGTTCCTAATACAGTAATAATTAGTTATCATTATAAAGTTATAATTTAGCATTAAAATGCTTGAGAAATTGCGTATTTCTGCGAACCCTGAACCGTGAATTAGCGTGGGCTTACTGTACTTACTTTTATTCTCCCTTCTACTGTCCTGTACACAACTTGTAACTTCTTCAGCAATTCGAGCTACACTAGCTCGTCTGTCGGATCATTTCACACGGTCATCAATGAGCCCTGGTCACCCTTGACCTGTGCTGCTTTACTACTGTTCCTTCATCGGCTCACTTTTGATAGATACTGACCACAGCTGACCAGGAACAACAAGAGCTGACATTTTGGAGAGGCTTTGACATAGTCATCTATTGATAAGAAAATCTTCCAGACTTAGTGCTGGATAATTACCAATACTACTGTCTGACCCAGGCCCAGGTCTTCAGTCCTTGCAAGACATTAAGCCATAACTAAGTCTCACTGAATATCAGTATTAACCAAATGCTATCAATGTAAACACATTTAGGTTTAAGTACCAAAAACAACAGCCTAATGTGAACATGTGATTGTCTCAAACAAAGTACAGGAACATCTAATCTTATAAAGACTGTTCTATAGCTGTTCATACGATCTGCTGAGAAAGCTGAGCAACAGGACTTAATTCGGTATTAGCACTACCCGTGTGGTCCTGTTATGTCCCCGTCCGCCGAGCTTGTGGATGGGAACCCGAGCTATACCCTGGCAGCACCTCAACACCTGATTAAGGATCTCATAGAGAGAGGCTTAGGGCTCGTATTTGGACACAAACTCCCAATCCCTGTAAATCTCTACGACATATAAAGGTGGATCATGTGCCTGCATCATCGAGGAATTAACCGCCGTGATCTGCGACGTCGTGCAACGTCTGTACGCTTCGGCGCCCCTGACCCTGTGAGACGGGCGGGAGAGAACCCGCTGACGTGAGAAAATCAGGTCGAAACCGGTTCGTGCTAAATGTGAGGATGTGAGCAGTTTTTGGGAGTCGATGTACGCAGATCAGGCAGAACATTATGACCACCATCCAAATAACTCTTGTTATCCTGACTCCTTTCTATCAAAACCAGCATTGACTTCCAGAGCAGTTCGTCTGTCGGACGAGCTTTACGTGTGCATCTATGAGCCTTGGCCGCCCAAGACAGCGACCCTGTCGCCGATTTGGACCAATTTTAATGGTTAATCACTGTCAGTAGTTAGGCAACATTTACAAAAGATGCTCTTATCCAAAGCTACGTATGACTATGAAAGATTCATTGTGAGAGCGATCATTTCCTCCAAAAATGCATTTTCTTTTTGTTTTACCTCTGGCATTTTAATATGACCCAAAATTGAATGTAATCAGGGATTATGCCCATATGATATTCCGTACACAAAGCAACATGATTAAATGATAGCAGAATAAAAACTGAAGTGGTCGCGTCTCATTAAACACCGATGTACCGTAACGACGTTTTTAAGCGCAGTGTGCGGCGGTCTGACTGAACTCGCTGAGAAACGCCGTGTTCCAAGATCTCCACAATCAAGAAGCCGAATCATCTCACCACACTAATAAATCATACGAGCGCTTCTTTGAATATTAACGTTGTAGAAATTAAACAATCGTTTATGAACAGTTCTTAAAACGATACATCGACTTAAAATATCGATGATGGATTTATAGTGTCGACCAATCGCTAACTTCACTCTTTTCTCCCCCTGAATCGACACCGAGGTGTTTAAAATCCCCAACACCGCCGTCACAGCTGACACACACATACCAGTACAACATGCTACCTCGTTCTTACCATGTTAGTGCCACGGCGGCTTTCTCAACGGGTCCTAGACTCTGTAAAGCTGCTTTGTGACAATACAAATAAAACTGACTTGACCAAGTAGTGGGCTAGAATGATTTATCTCCATGCCCCTGAGGGTCCTTTAAAGGTCGCAAAACAGATACTAACGAGGCGTTTCACGTTTGATCCCACAGTGCACCCACAAACACGACTGCATTTGAATATTTATCATTTCCACCCCTTATTTTCACCACTGTGGTTTACACACAGAGGAATTTGTCTCACTGGTGAACACTAGGGGGTGGTGAGCACACGTGCCCCGAGGAAAGGGCAGTTCTAGCCACAGCGTCCAGGGGCCAGTTAGGGGTTGGGTGTCTTACTCAAGGGCACTTCAGTCGTGACCTGACGGCTCTAGGAATCGAACCGCAACCTTCCGATCACAAGCACATGGCTGCCCCGTGTGTATTAAAGAAAACTCCACAACAGTGAAATACCACACATCTATTTATCACATCAAACACAAAATACACCACGAGGGGTACCGATGTCCATCACACATTCAGTCCTGACACACACGACATTCTCTCCGTCTGGGTTTCTGATGCCAGCCTAAATTACCCACAAGGCCTGATGGGGAAAACCCCACATATGGCACGAGCTGGAAATTCCCGATGACCATCGGTCCCGAGACGACGGAGAGTCACGTGTGTAGTCTGGTACCTCTCCTCTCCAGACTCAGTTTGATCCCCTGAGCTACACGTGTGTTATCACTTTGCAGCCGATGGCTCCTCATAAACACTTGTGTTTGGTTCTTCTCTCCTCCGGCTCAGCTCCTTCAGTCCCTCCTCCAGCTGCTGTAGTGCTTCAGTATCTCCAGCCGCCCGTGCCAGGGCCAAAGCCTCCTCGTACAGTTTAACCGATTCCTCGAATTCGCCTGAGACGAGACAACGACTTCTTATAAGACGGCAAAAATAATAAAATAAAATAAACAATCATGCACCATATGTTTTTTGTGCAATACTTGTAATGTAAAAAAATAAATAAACCTTTTATCTTTGTTTATGCCTATTCCAATTTCGGTTTCTTAGTTTATTCTATTTTATACTGTTTAGGTTAGGGAATTTAGAATCTCATTGCTGGTGGGCTAGCACAATATCCTGTGCACCGCCTGAAACATATTTACATATATTCTTTTAAAACAAGCCATAATCATTTTTGGAGGAGATTCAAGAAATAAAAATAATAATAATTATTATTACATTCTTATCCATTATAGTATATTGCTGTGATCAATATAGTATAAATATTTTATCTATATTATCAATCAGAATTTCTTTGTACCATTACAATGAAAATAAAACATCCATCCATCCTATGATCAAGGTTGTCCACATACTTTTGGCTCTATAAATGTACCATTACCCCTCTGCACACATAAATAACACATTTCAGATGAAGTTTCTACCTTTGTGCATTAAAATTCCTGCCATATTTCCCAGTAGCACGTGTTGATCAGGGTGACCAGCACCCCGGGACAGTTCGACGGCCTTCTTCACCAGAGCCAACGCCTCATCATGCTTACCCTGAAGATCCAAGATCGTGGCCAGATCACTCATCAGGACCAGCGTCTGCAACGAACGCATGAAACGCATGTTACATCCTAGAAGAACAGACCGTACTACGATGTCTGGTTGTGCTTATAACTTCTAAATCACTAATTTGGCTCTCTACCGGAAAATCCCAAAGCAGGATACACTGTTACGACAGACAGATGTTGAGATGTTCCGGCCCTGAAGCAGCAAAGCACTGCTACACACACTACTCGTGATTTAAAAGAAAAATGCTTTTATTTGCCATATACACGTTCACATTTAAAGTACGATGAAGTTTTCTACCACTCAGGACAGCTGTGTTCATCTTTTAATAATAATAGAATAATAAACCCTGATCTGAGGGCAGGGCCTGCAGTTCCCGAGACGTCCTGTTCCTGACCTCCAACAGCAAACTGACTTCCTATATGAGAGCTTAAGGAGTAATATAGAAGGCTTGATGCCAGGGATGTAACAATACACTTGAACCCGCGATGGGATACGTATGTTTTTAAACTAAGCTTCCTTTAATTATTTCTCTTTAATCTTCTTCTGGGTGGAAACCCCTGCAGACTCCACACAGGAAGTACCTGGATTGCTCTACCTGGGGTTCAAACCCAGGACTTCTTATTGTGAGGCGACAGCGCTACTCACTAATCTTTAATTTAATTAAATAATGAATGCCCTTTTATTGAATAATGCACAATTTGGCAACCTGGCAACCATAAGTAAAGCGCCGGCGACATCCAGGCAATTTAAAAATGAATATCGATGCATTTTTACAATTTTTAATCAGTTATTAAGGGTCTTGTGGTGCATCGTTACATCCCAACTGGTCACAAATTGAAATTTCAAAGCTGTTCCAAATGTCTTTACCATCCCTGACTAACCTTCGAAAGAACAGGAATCCTCTGACCAGTGGACAGGAGAGGTGGTTTATTTCACCGGCATTTGACTACACGGCCTAAATCACAGGTCTTGATGCACCTTGATGATATAGTCAGCTCATCACCAGCCATCAGCCCTTGTGTGTTGCCCCTGGAGGTCAAGGGCCAACGGTGACTGCATTGCAGAGACTGGATTTGAACCAGCAAATTTCTGATTAAGAGCCCAAATCACCTAGGCTTCCACAGTCTGAACACCCGCTCTGAAGTTTGTGCTTTGTTCCTTCTTAGACCACTGTTAATGTTTAATCAAGGCCTCATTTTTTAGCCATTTTGGTGCTGGGCTAGTAAGCAGAAGGTCACTGGTTCGCATCCCACCATTGACCGGTTGCCCCTCAACCCTCAGTTGCTCAAGTGTAGTAAGTCGCTTTAGAGGAATGTTAACTAGTCTGCTAACTGCTGAGAAGGAAATGCTGAACGCAGATATTCAGGGTGTAACCGAGAACAGAAAATGAGTCGAACCTGAGGATGGTCCTCTCCCTGCTCCTCCTGACAAATCTGCAGGGCTCGGCGGTAATCTCTGCACGCCCCTGTGAAGCGCCGAGACGACGCCAAGTACCGCGCCCGGGTATCCAGACTGAGGCCCAGCAGCAACCTCGTGTCTCGTCGTTCCTCTTCTGTCAGAGCCAGAGAGAAGGTGAGGACGTTTTCCAAAAGAAAATGGCTGGCAGATTCTTTAAGGTCTTCATCTGACTACAGCATGGATTGATGGATGTTTCGCTTTTATATGCTACATAGTCCTATATGGTCTGAGGCTAAGAATACATCTACATAATCAATTCAAATTTCAACAACGTTTTCCAGGATTCCAAGAGTTTTCCATGATATCCGGCCTGGTTATTTAGACATGTAGCTTGGTTCATACTATGGCAACATCTTGGACCGAATATATTACAGGTTTCAGAGAAAATAGTAATAGGAAGTTAACTTTACCAGCCATCTCTGAAAACAGGAAGAACACATGATGCAACATTTACCCTCCACCTCTAGAATTATGTTCTGTGGTTTCTTTTTTACTCATTGACCACTGCCAGCGTCACTCGTTATCATGTGATCTTTTCACACTAAAGTCTCACACAGACATACATGAGAATTGCACAAATAGCTCATATTCATTACATGATGAGTCAATTGTGGCCGTCTTACTATTTTTTATGAGCTAAAGGACTCAGAAGAAGGACTTTTTATGGGACATACAGTACATAGATGGGCTACAATACCCGATACAGCATCAGGTGGAAGTTCCTTGTGTTTCTCGAGTTTGGCCTCTAGCGACTCGGTGCAGAACTGTAAACCGTGTTCTGCTAGCTCGTTCCTACAGGAAACGACATTGTACTTTAGCTGTTTTGTGTTTTTAGCTGTGTGTTCTCTATCTTTATGACTAAGCAAATTTAGAAACAACTTTGTGCCCTCTGTCATCAGCTAGCTAGCTGCTAATGGCTACATTAGCTGACATTGTTCACAAATTATAAGCAAAACGTGTTTTTGTTGGCAATTCACTTTCCTGATGTCGAACTGTGAATAAAGTAGAATCAGACTTATATTCCCACATATAGACATCTAGTATATATGCTGGCAGGGTGGCTACATAACTACCTTAGTAGTTTCTTGGGATCTTGTAATCCTCTAATAATTTTTATATTGATTGTTGTGACTGATGTTCACTGATGTTAAATGAACATTTTCTCTCCTGACTTTCATCCAGTTACCCAACGCTGATCTCCGCCCTGATTGAGGAGAGCGTGCAGTACCGACTGCATCTTCTCACCTGCAAGGCGAGTTCATGGGCAGATCCACTTTGTTATCAGGAGTCTCTATGTGGCTTTTTCCAGCCTGAAAGAACAACAGCCAATGGATGTTCATGTAGCTGCCCAACCCAGTCTGACGACAGAGCAGGGTTCTGAACCTGAGCGGCAACATTTTCACTTTTGTTCAATTGCTAGTAGAGTGCAAAAATATAAATGAAAAAGCTTTATGTAATAAAATAAACACATTCAGTTCAGGGAAACACAAATTTATAAGACAAAGTTGATAATCAAATTTTAATTACAGTAAACACTACTCACTTATTTTGAGAGGCATAAATGGTGGCCAGCTTCAGGGACATTTCAATAACTGCATTATCGTCCTATTCAAAATAAATAACACACTAATATTAAAAAGACATATAACCAAGTTACTAAAATATTGTAATAAAGGACAAATCTTTACATTTTTAAGTATAATTGATATGGAAGAAGAGTCTGCTAAATGTATTAAATTAGAGGCAGCCGTGGCCTCTAATTTCCCAGAGCTGAAAGGTCATGATTGAAGTGCCCTTGAGCAAAGCACCCAACCTCTAACGTGTGCTCACTGCCCCCTAGTGTTCACTAGTGTGTGTGTGTTTCATCGGGTTAAAATGCGGAAGACAAATTTCACTGCACAGTGATGAAAAGTATTCTAAATCTAAAAAAAATGACCTACTATCCCGACTTGGAATTAGGTTTATACATCCGTGCGTACTCGGTTACATATACACAGACGTACCTGAGACGTTCCTCCGGACAACATATAGCTCATGGCTGCTTTGAACAGTTTCTCAGCCTACAGAAGAAAAAACAATCACTGACATCAGAGAGCCGGTCGAAGCGTCAGGGATCAGTGAACCCAGGTAAATAAGAACTACGGGTCCACATTACTCACATTGTCCAGCTGACCTTGTACAAAAGCCAAGTTAGCCATCTGGAATAAACAGATGACAATCTGGTAAATAAAATACATTGAATTAATATTCTAGTGCTGTAGCTATGATGAACTCAGGTTACCAGACTGTAGGTGTAGATGATGGCGTCGTTGTTGTGACTCTGATGGGCAAGCCGTATTGCTTTGTGTAGGAAGCCACTAGCTGCATCCAGCTCCCCCTGCATCATGCTGTACTGTAAATAAACATCCAATTAGTTTTTAAAATAACTCATCCATCTTGTATTTGTTTAACTTCCCTGTTTTCTATCATTTAGATTTTTCGATTTAGAACACTCTTTCTACCACTGCACATTGAAATTCATTGAAAAGCAAACATACACACTAGTGAACACTAGGGGGCATCGAGCATAGTGCCCGGAGCGGTGGGCAGCCCTAGCCACAGCACCCGGGGAGCAGTTCGAGGTTAGGTGCCTTGCTCAAGAGCATTTCAGTCGTGGATCTGTCGGCTCTTGGAACCGATCCAGCAACCTTCTGAGAACAAGCCCGGTTCTCGAGCATAACAACAGTGTAACACTATTTTTGAGAATAAATCTGTGACTTTGTAACAAAAGTTATTAAGTTTAACGTTTTGGGCAAAGAAAACATTGACAATACATTACAAGTTAGTTGAAGATAAACACGTGAAATAGGATTGATGGTCTTTAGGTCGTTTTTGGAACACAAAATGTTGGTGGTTTACCTTTGCTTTCTTTAGTAAAAGAATAATTTCATCTTCCATCTTCTGCTCTTCAGTTCTCTCATCGGGACTGCTGAACAACGAGAAGGCTGCAGACAGAAAAATGGCAAAAAGACAATGTAGTTTTCTCCTGCCTAATTGTTTCCCAGGTGTTCATTAGGTGTGATAAACTATATATGCACCCTATAACGAGTGCATGGCTGCCCAGGGTTGGACCCAGACTTCCAGCAACCTTAAAGATTGAAGAATGAATGTGCAGCCAAACAAAGGCGTGATCGATGTACACACAGTGTTAAAGGTCCGGGTGCATTCCCATGAGAAGCATTTTATGCTTTGAGTGGAGCAGCAAGTGCCAAAAATGCCAAGCCCAATGTGGAAAAGATGGGCATGAATGAACCCTGACTGAACTCTCTAAAGAAAATGGTACTCCAAGATCTCCATAATTAACATATAGAAGTGCATGTTTTCGATTATATTTCGGTGTTTTAAACTGCTGTGCTTTATGTTAGTGTGGTCACGGTGACTGAAAGTCGCTTTACGCATGCGCCAACTTAATGAACCGACATAATGATCGTAGCATCATAAAAATAATTATTTCATAAATATTTCTACTCGACTTTTAACTTTGCTTTGACTCTTGACTATTTACTGTTTATTATGGGTCTTCAAAAAATCGGATTGATAAATATCGCTGTAGGTGATGAAAACATGACCATGTACGAGTGTGAGTGTGTGTGTGTGTGTGTGAGGTTGCATTACAATATACGGAGTCTGTGACCTTATACTAACTTAAATCTGTGTTTGCGTGTATTTACTTATACCCCCACGTTAAGACCTGGATGCCTCACTGACCCATGATTGCGCAGATTGCAGAGCGCCAGTGCCGATCTGCGGCTTCTTCTCCACCGCTGTGATCCGTGGTCCTGCTCCATCTCAGCGACCTTCCTCCCCGAAATTCGCACAGCGAGGGTGAGATCGGTATGCGACCGGATAACCGATTCGGTGTGCAGGTTTTGTCTCGAGTTGGAGTATAAATGCAGACACGCGTCGCTCCGTCCCTCAGTATCTTCCTCACACTGACTCGCTGTGATAGAAGACGGCAGCTGCTGGAGAGCGCCATGTCGCTTCCGCGTCACCACGTGACGTCGCCGTACAGTCACGTGACAAGCAGAGTCGCCGCGATGGTGCGGCCAGTGTTGCCAGATTGGCCGGATCTCCACCATATTCGGTGAATTTTGTTTGGACTGGCAGGAGAAAACATGGGCTTATTTGCAAACATTTGCAATATTTAAATTCAATTTAATGCGTTTATTTACATTTTCGTAAATGTAATGCACACATTCATGGCATTTAAAAATCCCTTAAAGGACCACTTGTAATCGCTTTTGTTTTGTTCGAGTGTAAATTTATATACGTTTAGAATATCTTCTGTTTTTGCACGAAAAATAAATGCACTTCCATTTCGTTGTGCAAGTGAACACGTACAATAAAGTTATTTCACTCGCTTTCAAAAGTTTGATTGACAGTTCTTTTTTCTGGCAACCCTGACACGAGTTCACTAGTGCTCAGATGAAGTTCTAGTGATATCACATAAACTAAAGACGTGACTGAGCTGAACAGAGGAGGGTTATGAACGGGGTGGGTCACGGGACAGCTGAAGAGGTGGGTTACAAATAGACGTGAGTAATTAATACATGCAAGTATGCATTCAAAAAGATTTTTTTTTTACTTAACACTCGAACGTTTTTATTTGGTCAAGATGGACAGCCGGCCATTACAAAGAAATAGAAATCGGAGTACTGGCAAAAAAAAGTTTATTCAGGTTTGTTTGGACAATTACATTATTGCAGAAACGGCATTAAATAACAATCGAAAATAAAAGCTCTGTAAGAGCTCAAGTAAACATATTTAGTCATATCAGCTCATCCCTGTTGAACTGCTTTTTAATGAATGAACTTTGAAAATCTGCTTAAGTGCACGCTCGTCTCGGTGTATTTTAACTAGTCGAGAAGAAGCCGACAAAGGTAGACGGTAGATGATTCAGGAGTAGCCGGTGCCTCAGCCGCATGCATGCTCACGTGTGTGTGGTAAGGATGCAGTGCTGAATCATGTATTCTTGTCGATTTTGGCCTTCAGATGCTCTTTGTAAGCCAAGATGTCCCGGTTCCACTTGGTGATGGTCTGATTTTCACAAACCCAGATCTCTTGAGCTACCTAATGAAACGGACAAACAAAAAGATTTAGTTCTGTGAATGATCCGAAACGTTCACACGTTCAGCTCATTTTACAGTTTAGTATCGAATCCTCTCATCTGCACTGATCAGAGTGGCATCAGTCACTTATATCCACTTTATATCTTTAAAAATCCAATAAGCCAGGTGTAAAGTATCTTAATGCATTTATATAGCGAACATGATGAGGACGAGGCGTCGCTTCAAAAGACTCGACTCTGAATATAGGGGATCGAATCCCAAATGTAGATCGTAAATTAATATAAATTTTCCCAACGGCGATGAAATCTTTCATTAACTTTCAAAACATTTGTTTAGACGTTTTACTTTCTCTGGATCATACCATTAATGAACACGTGTCAGTAGCACACACAGTATTTTATTAATATAAATACATATAGAATATAAATATAAAGCACAAATGCAGAATTAGGATCCTTTGAGATTCACAAGGCACTTTCAGGTTTCGACCACCAGGTGCTGCTAATTTTTCAATCTCGAAACATTAAAATCTCTGAACGGAAGTGAAACTTTGCTTTACCTGCTGAATGAGTCGGAAGTCGTGGCTGACCAGCATCATCCCTCCTTCGAAGTCACTTATCGCGTCAGCCAATGCGTCGATGGTTTCGATATCCAAGTGATTGGTCGGCTCGTCCAGGAAGAGCATGTGGGGGGTCTGCCAGGCCAGCCAGGCGAAACAGACCCGGCATTTCTGACCGTCAGAGAGGTTCCTGATGGGGCTCACCTGGAACAAAGGGACACGAGTGAGAACCATCGCACTCCAGAGTGGATCTGGAGAAGAGCGACGTGTAAATCAAACCAACCTGCTGTTTGCCTGTGAGACCGTAGCGGCCGATGATCTTCCTCATCTCTTCTTTCTCTTTGATCTCTGGGTAGCACTTCATCATGTACTCCAACGGTGACAGGTCCAGATCCAGCTGCTCGGTCAGATGCTGCAGGACAGAGAGAAGAACCAGTCAGAATCAGGTCAGAGCTTCATCTAATCAAAGGAGAAAGATCAAGAAGCACTCTGGTACCTGGTGGTATCTTCCGATCTTGACATGAGAGTGCTTCCTGATCATGCCATCAGTGGGGAGGAGCTAAAAAGACCAGACACAAGGAGCTCATGAATCGCTATAAAATAAAAATAATAAATAAAAACCCAGACCATTTAACAGCACACTTACCTCCCCAGTTAAGAGCTTCAGAAGAGTGGATTTGCCAGCTCCGTTGGGCCCCACAAGGGCCACCCGGGAATCCAAGTCAATTCCAAACTCCAGATTTTTATATATAATTGGCTAAAACAAATAATTAAAAAAAGTTATTTTAATTATCAAGTTTTATTCTGTAGAGAACTGGTTAAAAGTTTTTATACAGCATGAACCACAAAACCTCTCATTTAGCCAATTACAAATAAGATTTTTTTAAATTACAAATTTAGCATCATGTTCCACTACTGGGTCTCCCCGATTTAATTCGAAGATGTTATATTTGGCTACTTCAGACTTCTTCTGACATCTAGATCTTGCGGCCCATCTACTTAGTCCAGTCCCCCCACAGTGACATTTATGCCCACTGGATGGCACCCATCTGCAACTGAAATTCGAACAGTGGTGTTCATAATCCCGGTGCTTTTGTGGTAGCAGAACGTCCTGCTGAGTCACCGGGGCAAAATATTGCTCTAAATGATTTATAGCTATTCTACTAATGAATCACTTACTATTATTATTATTATTATTACTATTATTATTATTATTATTATTATTATTATTATGCCAGTAATGCAAACTCGACAGGAACCACCGGTCACCGACGGATGTGAGGATCCTTACCGAATCGGCCGAATATCTGAAGCTGACGTTCTGCACCATGATGACCGGAGGAGG
>JAYDZG010000036.1:2833212-2846137 GCA_034509265.1 Microcambeva bendego
ATTAAACCATGTTTAAAGGTTTAAATGTGCTTCAACTAAAAGTGATTTATTTTATACTAAAATTGTTCAAGAAATGTATTTATCTACATATTGAAATGTATACAAGTAAATAAAATAGATGCATTATTAACAAACTGCTTACGTTTTTGACATCTTTTTGAAATCGACAGTCAACAAGTTCTCCATCTTCTGTCTTACATACAACGCAGTTAAAAATGGGCTGTGTGGGAAATATCAGACAGCATTATGATTCGTACACAAGCTTGCTACAATTACCATAAACTGCAGTTTTTTATTTATTAGATATGTTAACAATAGTACGATGTGAAGCAATTTTCACCAATAAAATACAATACACACCCGTTTATTTGACTCACACTCGTTTCGATGACCATATTCATTAAGGTTCCTTTGGCATTTTGTACCTATCAGTAGGATATTTATGTAATAGTTGTCCGTAAGCTGTAAAATAGAAAATGGACAAAAAGTAAATGTAAAAACATTCTTTAGTGATGTAGCGTCAATTAAGAATATTGGATCCTTTGTTCTGCCACATAAGAGGCCTGGTGGTTTGAGAACTTGGATTATGATCAGAAGGTTGCCGGTTCAATTCCCAGAGCCAACAGGTCATGACTGAAGTGCCCTTGAGCAATGCATCTAACATCTAACTGCTCCCAGGGCACCGTGGCTAGGGCTGTACACCTCTCCGGGCTTGTGTGCTCACCGCCCCCTAGTGTTCACTAGTGTGTGTGTGTGTTACACTGCATGGATCAGGTTAAAATGTCACTGAACAGTGATGAACAGAGAGTTATAAATCTAAAAAAAAAATCTTTGTAATTTAGGAATGTTCAATCGGTGTCTGACCTGCGCCCAGGTAAAGCAGAGAGTCTGAACTCCCTGGTTTGAGACTCACCATTGCCACAGGTTGCATGGGTGCAACTAGAATGCACAAACCACTGCATTGAAAGGCCAGTCCCAAAATAAATAAGTTACATCAGGACTGATGTCCAGCAACAATGGCATAATTTTGGTACAAATCTTTCACCAACTCCTTTCAAAATCACATGAAAAGCCTTCTTATGATAAATGATCAAAAGTTAGTGAGAATATATTAATGTACAAGTATGTAAAACTTACTCTTGGGGTATCATTAATTCGAAGAAAGTTGGCATGAAGGCCCGGACCAAGTTGACCAGTGTTGACTTCTCTGAGAGCTTTATTAATATGGATTTTGTAGTTGCTGTCGAAGGCTTCGTACGGACTCAGAGCCTTTGTAGAAACCAGTAGAACCAGTGCCTGAAGCAGCAATATTTTCAGCCCATCCATACTGGCAGGACGTGTGAAAGTTCTTCACATCTGATCTTCAAATCTGAAATAAATGATTCGCTCTGGCTGTATGGACTGTTTCTTATTGATGTGATTACGTGGCATGTGTCAACATTTATTCAACCAAAAGTCAAGGCCTTTTGTGTCTGTCACACCACAGGACCTTTATTTTCAAACACAAAGTCTGCTCAGTGGTGTTCAAAGTGAGGTTTGTGTATCACGGCTGGTCATCACGTGACCCAGGAAATTTCTTCACGGAATGAAAAGTGTAAAGATGAGATCTTATGTGCATTTATTAACCACCACCCCCATTTCCCAATAAAATATTTCAATTATTATTAATGAGACAGTTATTTAAATTTGTTCCTTTTAAATTTGGGTGAACTGCATGAACTCCCAGACCTGGAGTGTTTATTTGTAGAAGGTACTACAAATTATTAGATAAATTATTAGATATTAGATAAAGTCTGCATTAAGCTGGCTTTATTTCAAATAGGTTATCAGAAAACCAGGTAGTGCTGGTTTTAAGATACAAGCCAGAAAACCCCCCTCAAATGTCTCTTCAAAGTCTTTATTGTTATGCGAGTCTTACACAGCAACCACTATGGGGGAGACTGAACCACTTCAGCTGAAACAACATCTCACACACATCTGAACTTCCTTCAAAATATCTCTGAAGAATATCAGGATTTAGACCAAAGTGCTGAACAGGAGCAGGTGACAGATGACACCGAGAGCATCCAGTCTGGTGTTTTAGCTTTCAGGCATCACTGTTCTCGAGATTAATTTCATCCCATCCTGTAGAACATTTCCAAAAACGAATCCTTTACTTATAAGGAATTATTTTAGCTTTGTGGAGTTGCATGATGTTTACATTTCATAAAGCGGAATCGAATTCAGGTGAAACGTGAACCACACGCTCGTAATACTTTACTCAACAAAATCAAAACATTTAATGTTGAAATGACAACTCGCCAGCACAGGGTGTCAACGTTCTCTAAATTGTGTTCATCAGACTTTATTGCTCAGTTGTTCCAAAGTTA
Organism: Microcambeva bendego; assembly: GCA_034509265.1. Taxonomy (NCBI): domain Eukaryota; kingdom Metazoa; phylum Chordata; class Actinopteri; order Siluriformes; family Trichomycteridae; genus Microcambeva; species Microcambeva bendego. The sequence continues at coordinate 2,835,582 of JAYDZG010000036.1, forward strand.
GTCTTTTCAATAAACTAGATTTTTATGTAATAAATTCTTTGATTAAAAATTCCTTTTATACTATTTCGTACAATATGAAAGAATTTATAATGATTTTTCGTTAATTTACTCAATGTACTTTCTGGACGTAGTTGCAAAGCTATGTGAAAAATAAAGGATTCACTTTTGGTGTAAGAAAAAAAAAAATAGCGTGAATATCGATTCATCTTAAAAGAAAATCAATCATCGATATGAATCGATTCCCCGGATGAACAGTCGCATCGATTCTTTCTGAATCGTTCCATCTGTACAACACCGGTTTCCCTTCTCAAAGTCTAAACAAATATATAGTTATAAAAATCAGAATAAACACAGAGGCTTTTATATTTGAAGATTTTATTGATCCGGACTGTTGAACCAAATGCTTACGAATGTTTTGACTTTGGGGGAAAGCAAAGAAACAAAACCAAAAAAAAAAAACCCCAAAACGTTTGAATCGAGACTAATCGGGAAGGGAAGGAACAAAACCGAAGTGGGAACGTGTTCATATAACAGTCCTTCACAGTACGCGACAATGATAGAAAAAAATATTCATGAGCTTTTGCTTGACTACGCCCCCAAAAGGCATCAATTAATAATATTAATAGACATCAATAAAAAATACTTACAAGTTAAAAATTGAGGCTCGCGTGTCTGTACGTGTATGAAATAAGCCGAACGCCGGGGTGACGTGAGGACAGGCCGGGTGTGTCCGTCTACGCCGAGAGGTCACTGTTTTCGAAGCGATCCTGATCGTAAACCTCGGCGGCGACCTTCCGACCTCCGAACCAGCGGTTGTTTAGAGCCTGGATGGCTTTGTTCATCTCCGAGACGGCCGAAAACTCCACAAAGATTTTGACTATGACCTCGGCGTCCTCCTCCTCACCCTGCTTCTCCTGGTAGATGATCACTCTGTTGACGGCGCCGAACTTGCCGCATTCTTCAGTCACCTCGCCCTCCAGGTCGTCGTCGATGTCCTCCGGGCCGACCATGTTCCTCAGCACCATGACCGTCGTCTGTGGGACGAGAGCGGACCCGTGTGACTGAACTGTGGATGAACTCGTGTTTTCTGTTCATTATGTCGTCTTTGGACTGTTGGATGAGGCGGACACGGGGAGAACATGCAAACTCGACACAGAAAGGACCCGGACTGCTCCTCGTGGGAATCGAACCCATGGCCTTGGGTTTGGATCCCCATGCACGGCAGTCTGGATCCTTTCTGTGGTGAGTTTGCATGTTCTCCTCATGTTTCCTCCGGGTGCCCCACCCGACACGCCAAAACCATCCCGTCTGACCCACCTCTTGCTTCCTCAGGAGCTTCTGCATGACCATGTGCCTGGCGCTGCTGCCCGAGATGCTCATATTCTCCTGCTCGCTCAGCATCTCCTGGCCGGTGCCGGCTAACGCGGCCTCCTCTTCCTCCTTGTCCTTCTTCTCCTTGGCTTCCTGCGCGGCGGCCACGGCGGCCGACAGCACCGGCGGGGAGGCCAGGATGGGGTTCACCAGGCCGACCTGGGGTATCACAGGCCGCGCCGGAGTCACGCCTGCACACAGATGCAGCAGTAAGAGCGTTTGTTTGGGTTCTTTTTCGGCCCTGAAGGGAACACGGAGCCCCACGGTGCCTCAAGTGGCCCAACATACGTGGGCTTATGATGAAGATATGTGAGGCGGGGGGCATTTAAGTGGGTAACTGGGGCTCCAAGTGAAGTGACTTGACGGAACTCTTACTGTACATGTCTGGTCACTCTGGGTCTTGTAAGACCCGCTCACGCCTCATGGCTTTCGGAATCACTGTACAGTTCACACTAAACACTCAGGATGACTCTGCCTGGTCTCTCGAAGTCCGCTTTGTCACGAAAACGCAGCTAAGAAGTGACGAGGGGTTTAATGACGTGTCCAGACGAGCACGTCGATAATCGAGTGGATCTGGCAACAAGACCAGCGTTCATCTATTCGGTAGTGCAGGGGCTGCCCCACACATGGCTTCAGGGCTACTATTTTAGTCGACGGGTCACAGTGATCTACTTTTTAAGGCCGGTTTTTCAGAAGCTTTGTAGCTTACTTTTATTAGTTTTTAAAGTGTTTCAATTTCAGCATTTCTGAGCAAGAAATAAATAAATCCCACAAACATTATTCTGGAAGTTAATAATAGCACCGCCCCCACCACCCCCAGTGCAGCGTGGGTATGTTTTGGCGTGGATGAGGTCACAGACGTTCTAAAGCTTGTGGGCTGATATATTCAGATACATTACTAAACTAGATCATGCCCGATTCACATTTTAGGACGTCCGAGATGAAGCCATGCAGTTCCAATCTTGTATTTTAGTTGCAGAAGTACATGCTTCCAACTTTAAAGCAACAGTTTAGGGACGGCCGTTTAATTTTCCAGCATGGCTCGGGTGAACATATTAAGCTTTATAAAGACAGATAAAAGCTGGACACACTTCAAAACTGCGATCTTATTGGCTGTAGATCGACGCCAACTGCTACAGATATGTAGTATTTCTGCTCAAGGTCCTACATCGGCAACCTGCAACCTTCTGATTTACCTGCAACCTGCTGATTGCTACTCCACGACTCTTAGCGGTCAAGATGCCACTTTTGATTGCCAGCTTATAAAGAATTCTGCTTATTTCTAGAACATGATTCAAACAAACGAGTGTGAAGCGGTGCCGAGTCTTCTTCCTGATGCCTCATCCTGTCGCTCTACTTTTACAAACGAAGGACCGAGATCAGTTTTTACCAAAATAAAACACAGGATGTGAGACTCACTGGCCAATGGGAATGACCGATTGGGTTTATGAGGGGAGGGGCTAGAAATGGTCCTCTTCACACTTGGTTGGTCAGTGTGCCGCAAGGGGTAAGGGTTAAGAGGCCCCGGTCGGGGTGGTCGAGGAACAAAAACAGGGAAGGGAAGAGGAGAGAGAGAGAGAGAAAAAAAATGAGAGAGAGACAAGGAGAGACAAGAGACTCTATTAGTGAATAGGTCCCGTGACAGGCCACGTTCAACTATGTAATGTGTAGCAGACAAACATCTGGGGGCAGATGAACACAAGCTAGCCTGGTACATTAAAACTGAATTTTTAATCAAGTATAAGCTAGGAATAAACATGGACAAGATTCACACATATTGTGATGCAATCGATTCACCTAAAAGAACAACGTTAATGAAGTAATGTAAAATGTGGAAAACCCCCCCACCACACACACACACACACACACTCAATCACACACACGTGAAACACACAGCATGCGGATGTTCCCCGCGGGCCGATAAAGAGCGCCGTGCGACACGGGTCTCTGACCTACCTGTGATGACCCCTGGTGCCTGGGCCGCCATGACAGCCTGGGGGATTTGCGGGATGTTCACCGAGCCGGCCGTCATCGCCCCCAGGATAGACGCGCCGGCGACCGCTTCCTGGAAGAAGAGGGGGGACATATAGAAACACCGCCCGGACAGCGCCCATTAACCAGCACACGGGGCACGGGACAGGAGGACTGGGCGGGGCCTGGCTGCATACGGGTCTGTCCTTTCAATCTAATCCTTCAAGCTATGAGAAGACTGAAGGTGCTTGGTTTCCTTTTTACAGGGCCAGCTGTCGCCTAGAGGTTAGGGTACTGGACTAGCAATCTGAAGGATGACGGTTCAAACCTCACTACTGTCAGGTTGCTGCAGTTAGGCCCTTGAGCGACGCCCTTAACCCTCATTGCTCAAACTGTATACTGTACTGCAAGTTATAATATAAGTTATTGAAAGTTATTATATAAAGGGAAAACTACATGCTTCAGATTTGGCATCCACCGTTTAGGGAAGTCCCTTTCCTATTGCAGCAGGTACCCCTGTAAACAAAGCAAGCTCTATAAAGATATGAAAGATATAAAGAACCTCAGTTTAAAGAAGTTCCAGTGGCCTGGATGGTCCTAACCACAGTCCAGACCTCAACAAAGGCTTTCCCATCCAACATCAGTGCCGGCTCGACTGAACGGGCACAGGTTCCCACAGTCTTGTGAAGAGCCTTTTCAGATTAGTGGCTGTGATATCGCTCTTTTAACGGACAAATAATAATCGATGAAAACTATATAAAACGCAACCAGGCCCAGGTCAAAAAAAGACAACACAAGACAGCAAAGCTAGACTATTAAAAATAACAGACATTTCCCCCCTCCCACTAAATGACACTCTTATCGATTAATTAATTAATAACAGTGATGATAATAATAAAGCAAAAGGCTACATTCACAAGCCAAGATGAACTTCTTTACAGCCAATAGTGCCAGTGTGATCCTGGTGCAAAAGAAAAGCGCATCACCACACTCGATGGCAGCTCACTTTAAATATCATCCACCCCGGCATCAGTGTTCATACAGCAGGAGACGGATTCGGCTAGCCCACTTTAACCAGCATTGTGAATGTAGCCGTGGTCAGCACAAAAGATCAAAGGTGACATAAATAACTCTCAAATGTTAAAATCTGACAGTTTATGCTGTTGAATATACTAGATATTTACGTCACTACAAAACAAGAAGCGTAAGAAATTGCTTTCATTTAGTCTAAACATTTGAACAAGGCTGACCACCAGGTGCATCAAATTTAAACAATTGAGCCTGCATTTGAATTTGTAATTACTAGGGCTGTCAAAGCTTTAATGTGAATGTTCGGCTTATTTTTGTAAATATTACCTGTTTATTATTTGTAAATTTATATTGTCTTAGAACTGCGCACCTTCTTATTTTTGGTATATTTTCACTTTATATTAGAGGGGTTGCTTCTAATCCCTTTGCACATGTGTATAGTGACGATAAACACAGACCTCTTTCAGCACTGTTTTCAGTGCAACCTACACAGTAGACGAAGGGTCAATCGGAAAAAGAAGGTTTCTGCCACTGGGGGGACTGCACCCTCTGATGGCCAGTTGAGGCTCCTGCACCTCAGCCTAGTGAGTGTGAGTGCAGTGGAATTTGTGTGCATCTTAACCCAATCTGTGCGGTGAAACACATGTACACACTGGTGAACACTAGGGGGCAATGAGCAGACCTAGCCACGGTTCCTGGGAAGCATTTAGGGTCAGGTGCCTTGCTCGAGGGCACTAGAGCACTAATGAATAAAAGCAGCGGTCGTAACCCTTTTCTGCTCCACTGACAGGTTTCATATATGAGCTTAAAACCCCCCACCACCACAGACCACAGTTATAATGCGCTTGATCCTTAATCTGGTCTCGAATAGCTGTGCGAGTTACCACTAGCAGGAGGTGGCGGAACTGAAAGTGTGCCCCCTGTGTTGTGTTTTATCATGACAGCCCTAGTATTTAGCGCATCGAAATACAGGGTACGGGTCAGATTCGAGCTCGGGCGTGTCCCAATCGGATGAGCGGCGTATTTACGAGTGCCACTTGAGACCTGGACAATCTACAATCTGCATTTCTTATAATCTGACGGACTACGACTAGTGTCAGGGTACTGAGGTGAAAACAATTCTCTCTGCACAGTTAGAAATCTACACAGAACAAAGAATGAATAAATAAAAGGCACCAGCGTGCTGGAACAGAATTGCCCGAAGGATTTACCAGACAGTTGAGGAAGTCTTCTGTCCGATTCTCCGGAGTGGAAAGATTCCATGCCATCTGTTTTTGGAGTTTACACGCTATGTTATCTTTCTGCACGTCAAAACAATCTCTGGCTCATATAAAACAATGCTGTCTGCCACGTCATCTCTTCACATACATTCCTAAGCATCTGTTCTAGCTCTGCTAAATGAATATAATAAGACAAACGGCTCAGGCTGGATTTAAATTAACTCAAAAAGAAAAATCACACACACACGCTCACGCACACACACCTGACTAACTATGGACTGGACTAATGTGAACGAGCTCACCTGAGCAGTGATCTTGGCGGTTGCCGCGGCGGCCGCGACCGCTGCCGCGGGGGGCAGGCCGCCGGGCGCGCTGGGCGCCATCATCGGAATGGGTGGGGTCACAGCTTTGCCCACGCGCAGGTACTGACCGCCCAGGTCGAACAGATTCATGGAGGACACGGCGTCCAGCGACGACTGGGCTTTGTCGTATTCTAGAGTAGAGGGGGCGGGGCAGAGACGTCAGGCGCGGCGGGTCAGAGAGAAAAAGGCTTTAGCTTAATTCATCAGGCAGAGCAACTGTGTCATTTACTGTGTAATTACCGGAGGGCACTTATGGCACAAATTGTCCGCAACTGAGCCTAAGGAAAATAATGACAACAACAAAAAAACAAAAACTTACTATGAAAGCATGTGAGGAACCTGCCCCCACCCCTTCTCTATCCCCTGCGAGACATATGTAGAGAACAGCATTCCGCCATGACTGACCGCTCTCGCTCACAGACTCGTTATTTCTCAACCGGACCGGACCGGAGCGGATCCCTACCGATAAATCCGTAGCCTTTGTGTTTCCCCGTCGTCGGCTCCCGGGCCAGCATGCACGACTTGACCCTCCCGAAGGCTTCGAAGACGCTCTTGATGTCGTCGTCCGACAGGTCCGGGTGTACCGATGCGACGTAGATGCGGTTGAAGGCACGCGCTTCTTCTGCCAGCTGGTCTATGATTGGCTGAGCCTGGCCGATGTTGCTTGGCCGTCCCACCTTAACGAGAACGTCGGATGAGATTTTCAGGTTCGGTACAAGGCGTGCGTCGTTCTGATCGATTCGGACTTACTTTGATGTTTCTGCCTCCTAGCATGACTGAGTTCATCTGCTCTAAAGCCAGCTGTGCCGCCTCTGGAACCTCGTATTCGACGAATGCAAAGCCCTGCACAGACAAACTCTCGTTAGGACTGGTCACTATTCCGTCTTTTTATTTACAATTTTGGCATTTAGCAGACATCTTTGTCCAAAGCGACTTACATTAGTTACAGTACACAGTCTGAGCAATGAGGGTTAAGGGACTCGCTCAAGCAGCAACCTGGCACTGAGCTGAGGTTTAAACCGGCGCCCTTCAGATTACAAATCTTGTACCCGAACCACTAGGCTACCCCATTTGTCCCCCAATTTAGCTGGATCCCTGAGTGCCGGCACACGATCGGGGTCCTAACACAGAGTTCAGAATCTTGAAGCTGGTGTGCTAGCGGAATAGCCAGCGGTCTTATACGGGATTCTTACCTTGTGCTTCAGCGTGACCGAGTCCCAGGACATGTCGATACTTTTTATGGGCCCGAAAGGAGCGAACGCCTGCCTGATGGTGTCCTCACCGAGCTCATAGTAGATCGAGCCCACGTAAACGCGGCACATTATGGCTAGCGCCCTCTGCCGCTGAGCTGCCACCTGGGAACACAAAGTCTTGAGTAACGACGAGCATAATAAAAATAGAGGAGAATCAGAGCATGTGCTTTATTACTTAATGAAAACCGCAACAGACGTAACGATACACTCGACACACAATGTAAGACGATTTACAATAATCTTTTACCCGGATTATTTAAAAACAAACAACAAAAAAAAACAATGTTCTTTGTCTTTATTTAAATCATGTAAATATTTTGTGTTGTTTGGTATTGCAGAGTATTTAGTTTATTCTTAAGACTGTTTAAAGCTGCACCTTGGGTCTGAGAGTAACGTAATTTCAATCCTCTGTGTGTCCTGTGCATAATGTATTGACAATGAAGGCTAAGATTAAGAAAGACTAAGAAATGTCTGTTTTATTATGAGTTTGGTCCAAAGTATGCACAGCAAAGCTGCATGTTTCCCGTATTGTGTAAAAAAACAATAAATAAATGAACAATAAAAAAAGTATCCTGATAAGGTTGAAAAATCCTCAACCTGGCAACTTTATGAAGTGGCCAGACGAACAGCGGCAGTGCCCTGTTTAAAGTGAATCTCGATTCATCTTAAATGAATGAGTCAAACTGCCTGTCTTGGGGTGAAGCGTTACATCCCGACCCAAAACTGTAGAAACTCTAAACGGATCAGCTTACCGACTGCAAGGGCGACAGAGGATCACCAAACCCAGCCATGGACAGTGAGGCCATACCTAAGGAATTGGGGAGCTGGTAATGGAGGACAAGACAGAGTTAAGAAATTAAACATCAGGAACGTGGATATTGAGTGTTGAGCATGCACCAGATAAGGAGACAGCTCCACTTCCCTGGGAAAGGTTTACCTGGAGGTTGTTGATTGGCTGAGGCTGAGCGAGGGTCTGCTTGGCCAGCACACTCTTGATGCTTTGCTCCATAGCATACTTCTTTGCCTGCGACACAGAGAGAACCGTTCTTACAAACCAGCATAAAATGGTCCCTGCAGATGTGATCTATCACATAGGAAGACTACCAACTGCTAGTCCCAATAAACTGCAACCTGAGGCCAACAATTTAAAATCATATGGCCGGACAGATCAAATAATGCGCAGCATTCAACAAGCCAACATGCATTCTAATGCAGATATGGGTATAAATGTGTGTTTTTCTAGTTTAAACCCCCCAAAACGTCCCCAAAACAATGCTGGAGATGTGTCACAGGGCAGCACCCAATCAGCAGCAAGGAGAAATGATTAACGCTCTCGGATTGGCTACTTTTAAAATTTCAGCCTCTTATATAGGGGTATTTTATATATGATTTTCCACTAAGGTTGCTAATATGTAGAAATTTAGCTGAACTGACATGAATATCTACGTCACAAAATTAATAAGCTGTATTATTCTTAATTATTTAGATTATTAAAATGATATATTGCCATGAAAAGAGCCATAAGAAATTGCTGAGAACATTTGCTAATTCAGTCGACTCTTTTGGAGGGGTTTTGCAGGGGTTTACTGTAGGTGTACTTTGTATAGGAGCCCCTCTTACTTTTTGCAGTGCTTCCTGCTGTTCGAGGGTGAGGGGTGGCAGGCCGAGCTTCGAGGCGGTGCTCTGTCCATTCTCCATCGTCAGAGCCGTGCCTCCCTGTTGAGAACACCCCGATGAGACCCTCATGAACGCGACAACGATCCAAGTTTCAGAGCAAACGCAGCATTGGTTTTAAAATGGCGTAAGTCAGTACTCGGTAAGCAGTACTGAGCTGGTGACATGGTCGGGAACAAATGTGTACCTGATTAGTAGTGACATCAGGCACTGTTGGGCATGCTCCGAAACCGCTTAAATAAAAAATAAAACTAACTACATAACATAGACATTGTTAAATTTGGCAATTAATAAAGTAATCGATCAATTAAAAAAAGAAGAACTTTGATGTTCTTATTAAAATGACCTGTTTCTTGTAAAACTACACACATACACACTGCAGCTCTAGGATGCAGACTTTCCTCTAAGCAGCAGGGGCGCTATCCGAATTTCATGTGTGAAAGTTCAAATGAAGTGAATGTGATTGTGTGAGCCCCTTACTCAGTACTACACAGAAGAAAACTGAAGTACCTTTGCTTAAATGAACTCCAGAGTGGTGAAGTGCCCACCTTAGGGTGGTTTGAAGCCAAATTGTTCTGCCATTGGCTTTGGAAATATAGTACGGTCAAGAGATACGCTCTATAGCACAGACGACACAGAGAGAAACGACAAAAAGGAAAAAAAAGAAAAAGAAAACACACAAACCTACTTAGAACAAGAAATACTGGATAAGGAGACAACAAATCGAGAACACTGAAATCTGGATTCAGGGAATGTGTCACCTACGATGTATCACATCAAGGGAATAATGATCGAGTAATGATAGATTAATGATCTATTTTTTACAGAACCTGACCAAAGTAATGTTCATCTGGTAATCTGTAAAATGATTTGGAGGCTATATCTAGGCCTATTAACAACTAAATGAAGCTAATTTTGTTTGTGGTCACGTTCATACATACAGCTACTCCAGAAAAAATTGGGAGGAACAATGCTGGATTATTGTGCCTCTGTGAAAGAGATAAAATTTCATGAGAGTTTTGGATGCTTACTTACCTAGCGCCTGCTCTTTACTGAGATGTCCTGATGCAGGATATTATGAAGAAACACACACAGGCAGCTGGTACTGTACAAAATTGGGGCTAGAAAAAAAAGCAGAAACAAGATCAATAAATGTAGTTATTTACAAAACTTTGTTCATGTAATATCATAGTTCAACATGTTTGTCACTAGTCTAATGTTTTAAGGTCCAGTTTTACTCTATTCGGCGACCCTGGATCACACAGGTGGGCTTCTCAATGCGCAACCTTTTCATTGATGGATTGACCCACTAGGCAACCGTTGTCCACCAAGTCCAGTCCATCGTTAAGGGACATGCGCACCTTCTATCCTTTTATACAACAGATTTATTTTAACATTAACTATGCTATTCTGAACTATTCATTTGGTCTTTATATTAGTATTAATTTAAAATCAACTCACTTGTATGTCTTTGGACTGTGGGAGGAAACCGGAGCTCCCAGACTAAACCCACGCACAAAAATACACACAGAAAGGATCATCCCACTTGGGGAGCGAACCCAGGACCTTCTTGCTGTGAGGCGCCAGTGATGCCCACTGAGCCAACGTTTAAAATTATGTTGATACAGACAAAGCATGTTTAACAAAAAAATCATTACATATATGAAGGTTGTTTT
>JAYDZG010000036.1:2886313-2904362 GCA_034509265.1 Microcambeva bendego
CGGACTTACCCCACAATAAATATATGGATATTTTTACCACAATATATATTTATATAAGAACACTGATTATTTGCTTAGAAGGTTCACACACACACACACACACACACAATGATAAATACATATTAATCACAAATATTTTACTCTAATAAGAAATATAAACTTTGTTAACTTATGGCAGAATCAGATCGTGAACCAAGTATCGTGAATCATGTTGTGAGTAAAGTGAATCGTTACATCCCTACAGAGGGCGGACGCTACTTGCCACTGAGCCGCCCTAAACAAACATCGCTTTCACGGTCTGAGCATGCGCGTCTCCGAGTGGCCCTGGAAAGCACTGACGCAATCGTCACGCTTCTTCTTTGGATCAAGAGGATCATTCACATATCTGCGGCACTTATAATCGTGGGCCTTCCGCTCTGAGCCGTAGTGAGCGGCGCTCGGGGAGCCCGGCCGTAACGACGGAACAGAACCAAAACAACAGGGTTACTCATCTGCAAACAACCTCCGTTCATTACGCTAATGCCGCTAGAATCAATCGGCGTTTACTGGACAGAATTTAAATTAAACGTTAGACAAAACATCAGTTGTGCTTAATACGTGTGTTCATGACTTAACAGAGCTAGTTTTTAATCACCCAGCCTTTCTTTGAACAAGCTCGCTATCACTCGCCTCAGATTGTCAGATCAACACTAACCCTGAACAGACAGCATGCTAAGATTAGAGCGTACATGTTAGCTAATTATCATACCGTTTTGCATCTTATCACACAGCGGTCATAGTGACCAAACTGCAGCCGGCAGACCAAAGTTCCTCTTCAGCAATTGCAAGATTTAGCTGAAATACGAGGTCCCCTCTTAGGATCGCTACACTACTTCAATTTCCAATACGCTTATGGTCTTATCGTCTCTTATCACCAAGTGAAGAAATCCACCCGATTGGGCGGACAAAACACCCAACCTGGCAACACTGGTTCTGTATTAGCTTGCAAACTTAGGAAGGGTTTTGGGGGGGTAATTATGAGAACTGCGAAAGAGTTCCAGCTGTATGTTAAGAATACATACATTAAAAAAACGATTACTTTCGAAAGCAGGTGGAATATAAACTGGCCAACCTTGTCCCACCTCATAGCCAACAGTCTGATTGCCAGGATGGTGGTAGCCTAGTGGGTAGAGCTTTGGACTATCAACCAGAGATTGGCGGTTCAAATCCAGGTCCTGCTATGCAGCCACCGTTGGGTCCTTGAGCGAGATCCTTAACCCTGTGTGCTCCAGGGGGTGTCGTATGATGGCTGACCCTGTGCTCTGACCCGGCTTCCAAAAACCAGCTGGGATATGCAAAGAAAGAATTTCGTTGTACTGTACATTTGTGTAATGACAAATAAAAAACCACTGTTACGACATCATTGTCACGCCCATCAATACGAAACCCTGAAAAGCCCTGAATGGTTTTTGGTTGGAAACCACTCTTGCAATCGGGCAACCCATGTCTGGCGAACATTTCTTTTAGTCCGATGAACTTAAATCCCCATTAAAATGTTGTCGGGCCCTTGCTGTGGAAGCTAACGCTCGCTTTTTGGTGTCACTGTAAGCCGACTTGTGAAAGTGCGCTGATAGAGATAAGCTCTCAGTAGTGTAAAACTACTACTTATCTGTGAGTAAAGTCCAGTAAAGACATAGCGCTTTGCATACAGGTCACCACCCAGTCAGACACACCTTCACCAGTGTTATCTTCCTCGCACCTCACACAGGCATGCACACTGGTCTGATCCACGTGCGTTCTGTACAGGGTTGCCAGATTGTGATAGTGGTTTCCATCCCAAAACTTTTTTAATCTGCCAAAATACATAAACAACCGCCCAAAAACAAACAGGAGACGATGTTGCATTTTAAAAGTAATAAAGCAGTTAAACAAGCTTGAGCGAAAAAACGAATGTCTTAAATGTACAGATCAGCAATTTTAAATTATAAAGGACAAAGTATTAAGTATTATTACATTTTTAATATACATTATTTATGATAGGACACACACTTGCCGAATAATTATTAAACTAAATCCATCATCCAATCTGGCAACCCTGGTTCTGTATAAACTTTGTACTGAGAAAATCAAGATAGTTCTGGGGTTCCATGACTTTATGTTAAGCATACAACAATAAACTGCTCAGTATAAATCGAATATGCATTGTGCGGTAGCCAGTGGATATAAAACTTTGCATATCCCGAAGAAGAAATTGATTCTACTACACATCATCTGCAGCTGGAAAGAGATTTCACACACACACACACACACACACACACACACACACACACACACACATCTAAATAAACCTTGAAACCAACCACAAACTACTCCAGTAAAAGCTGTTGCTTCTGGAAAGGTTTTTGGACATCATTAAAACCTGAGGCTGTTCCTGCACAGGAGCCCAGGAATATGTTCAAACTAAAAGCTTTCTGCAAGGAAGAGGCGGTGAAATGTCCTAAAACCAGAGATCACGCATTTCTACTTCACTGTGCATCGACACGTTTAAAAAAAGAAGTTGTCTACAAATGTTGCTTCCTTCTGTTCACATTGAAACTCCACTGAACATGTAAAGTTTTCCATTCAAGTGCATACTTCAATATGAGCTGATTTACTTACAGTATTAGGATTTGAATCCTGTTTTAAACTCAGGTTACGTTAAGGACAGAAATGGTCGTTACGCATACTCAAGGTTATATAAAACTCAACATCACAGTCACAGATCATTTTGCGTATCTAATTCGCCTCCACTGAATGTCTTCAAACTGCTAGAGGAAACCGGAGCACATGGAGGAAACCCACATGGTGCAAACACAGAAACTCTGCACAAGGACCCGGTGATCAAACCCAGGACCTTCTTGCTGTGATGCAGCAGTACCGCCTTCACTATAAAACTAGTTTATAATTGTATTATAATGTTATACTTGATGCACGTTCTTCTTTACGCTGCTCATGTTTGTTGATCTGGCTTTTCTTTTTTACACTGGATGCCTTTTCTGTCACAACCCTGCCTATGTACCCGGGCTTGTGACCGGCACTACAACACACACACACACACACACACTCTTGGACAATTAGTGTCTCTGATTAACCCGACTGCCTTTTTTTGGACTGTGGGAGCAAACCGTAACAACCAAAAGAAACTCCAAGGACCAGAACCATCCTGCCTTGGGATCGACTTGCAATAGGGTTATATTGTGCAACGTTGCCGACAACATGCCTATATGTGAATTGGCTTCAATAAATGCCTTTGGCATGGGCGAATGCATAAGAGAGTGGGCGAGTGTGAGGTGCCATGCTTAGGACTGGCATCTCCAGGTTGTCTGCCCATCTTGCGCCCATTTCTCTATACATGTGCGATTGCGCAATGCACGTCGATACTAATCTGCAGTCACATTAATACATTGCAAGAAGATCGGTGCATGGAAAACATGCCATACCTGCTCCTTCCTCTTCTGCCATCGTCCACACGGGCTTTCCTCCAGAATTTCACTTTCATCCTCGCTTTCTTCCTCTTTCCCCTCGGACTCCGAGATCCTCTCCGGAACAGACATGGTCATGTTAAACGGCTGATCTCTTCCCCCCCACCTTGTCTTGCACTGCTGTTGCCTCCGTGTACCAACTACGAACACGCCGTGTGTCCTGAAACCGCAGCCCGTGTTCAGGATTCACGCAGAACTGCTGATCATTAGTGCAAATCGTACCGACGCTGTCAAAGACCTGCAGTAACAATCACATGCGCATTGGAAAACCCGAAGTAACGAGCCAAACGGCGGATTCAGAAGACGGTGAACGCAGCTCTGTAGTTCCAGGTCTTCTCGAACTGCTCGGTGGACGTGTGGGACGTGTGAGAGGTGCTTGGTGGCAGAGAACCCCCCTTCCTTTGCTCACACACCCCCACCTACTAGAAAACAATCTACCAGCATTGTTTAGTAAAAGCTCTGTTTACATTTCTACGTTCGAGTCCCGTCAGCGCTGCACACCGTGTGTGCGTTCAAGCGCGCTCAGAATTTCCTCTTTTTTTTAATCGCTACCGTAAATCTCAGAGAAATTGCACAGGCTAGCAGTTTCAGACCTACAGCGCAGCCTGTGTATCGGTGTCATACTGTAAATCTCAGATGATCTTCAGTAAGGGCAAAATACAAAGAGGACTAAATTTACCACCCACAAATCGAAATATTTATTATCAACAATACATTCAAAGCAAGTGGAATACACATCATTCCGGAGTCACGACTAAAATAAAACCTTCGTAGAATCAGACCAGAAATGAGGCATCTAGGATGGACCATCACACAGTAGCACTGTGTATTGTGGTCAGATCAATCAGCATTCCAGATGAAAAGGACCTTCCAGACTGTTATCAGTAACATGTCCAAAGTCTGCCATGATGTCTTTTAATTCTGGTGAGAAGGAACAGCAACAAAGGTGGTTAAGGCTTTACTGTCCGCACTGGAATGTGTGGCAGGCCTGAAATGGATGCTCATTAATGAATGAAAAAGGTTGTTCAGACAAACCATGAAAAAATTACGTTAATTCTTTCTGTAGTCAAAGTAATTGGCAGAAACAGTGTTTCAGATCGTCTCAAAGGAGAGTGCGCACATGGTTCCTAAATAACACACACACGTACTCCCCCTGCTGGCCAAACCTAAACAACACAAGCGACTAAATAACGCAGCTGATGTTTGCATAGTCATGCAAGGGGCTTGTTTGGCAACTACCTTTAAAAAATAATTATATAAGTGCATTCTCAGTTTGTCTACTAAAATCATTAAAGCATTGTACGCATTCATTGCGAATATCTTTGGTAGCTGTAGATATACGTTTACGTGGGCACTAATACTGCTTAATACTTTTTATTTTTCGGCTGGCATTCTTTTTACGACAGATTGCTTTTGTCCATGGAAAAAACACGACGTTAAAATCGTAATAAAGCGAACAACCAACCCGGACCGCCCGGTTTGGTTATAGATCGAACCCAGTGTTAAGAACTAGTAATTGTAGCAGAGACTCGACTCCGCAAATCGACTCCTAAATAGACTTTATCTTTCCACGCGCTGACTCAGAGTCAAATAGAGGAATCGACTACGGTGTCCGGCGAGGTTTGCGTTTTGAAAACTAGTTTTCCCTTTCCTCAATGACGATGGGTGACATGATATCCGAAGAAGTGGAAGATTTGATGCATTTTTCGGTCCACGATTTGCCATGTCGTGGATATTCAGTCATGGAGGAGATCCGACGACAAGGGAAACTCTGCGATGTCACCCTCAAGGTACGAAAGTGTTTTGATCGGGGGTGTTTTAGGCGCTCGGCAGATTCCCTGCTAAAGTGTGCTAATGTAGCATGGGAGTGAGTGAAGCTGACAGGCAGCTGTGTGTTAATGTGTGTGTTCGTCCGAGAGAAAGCGAATCAAAGTCCTCTGAGGAGTGTAAAGCATGGACTTTTAATTGTAGAGTTACATTATAAGAGCTGTCATGTCAGTGACCAGTTATTATGTCCACATGGATTTGGGTCAGTGGATCAAGCTATCTTAGCTTAAGCAACACTGTGCAACCTGATGGGCTCAGTCATGCTTTAATAATGTGGAAAAGGTCAAAATCTGAAGTATAATACGGTGCACATCACAATACATGTGATAACCAGTGCTCACACACTGTCAGTATTTAATCGGATGTGGATCAGCTGTCATGGTGGTGCACATTGCCCAGATTAAAACAGTCCATCTACTTTCAGTTCCCTATTCAATTAAAACAGCCTTAAGTCGACTGTTTATTAAGCCACGGACTTGTACCATAAGATTTCAGGAAGAAAAAGAACAACAAGCCGAACATTCGCAGTCAAAAGGGCATTGGCTACGTCTCAATCCCATCAGGGTCTCGTCGTGGTTATGCTGGACCCTATCACAGCCTCTCCCGGCGTGGACATGTGGAGAACATGCAAACTCTCGAAAGAAAGGACCCGAACAGACCCACCTGGGGATCGAACAAGGGACCTTCTCGCCACCCTACTAACTAAACATAACCATATTTAACACCGGTGAACTCGGTGTTGAAGCTTTTCCTGTCAACATTAGGGTAGGGCAGCTGGAGCTTAGTGGTTAAGGTTCTGGACTAGCTACATTCGAAGGTTATTGCCTCAAGACCCTCTAGTGCCAGATTGCCGCTGTTAAGCCCTTGAGCAAGGTCCTTAACATTCGATTGTATACTGTCACAGTACTTTGGAGAAAATCGTCTCCTAAAAGCTGAAACATAGTTTTATGGGACTGTGGTAGCCTAGTGGGAAGAGCTTTGGGCTATCAACCTGAAGATTCTGGTTCTGCTAGGCAGCCAATGTTGGGTCTTTGAGCGAGACCCGTAACCCTGTCTGGTCCAGGAGGCGCCGTACGATGGGAGACCCTGAGCTCTGACCCCGGCTGGGATATGCTAAGAAAGAATTTTGTTTTTCAGTACAGGTGTAATGACAGATAAAGGCGATATATTCTATTCTTATATTATTAATAAGCAGTTCCACCACAATGGAAGATGGTGAACAATACCCACAGCCGTGAGTCTTTCAGATTCAAATTTTCAGATTTAAATGTTCAGCCACCTGCCTCAATCACAATACACACACACACACACACACACACACACGTCGAGTACTCGGCCATTTGTTTACCCCCAACCACGAAATATGTCTATGGAAAACGGCCACTCTCGTGTCTTGATAACACCCAGACTGAACTACACAGAGTGCGTCCTCATGCTAATCCGATTAAAGATTAACACCGGATTAAACCCTTAAAACGACACTGATCTGTTTTCCACGCTGCCCAACTGCATTTCGTTCCTGTTATGCAGGAGACGCGTGGGTCAGTGCGTGAGCGAGTGTACTCAGCAATTTGACGCCGAGGCGTTTTTATACCTTGCGCTAACCCTAAAACTGCCTACGAGTAAACGTGGATGTGTGGAAGAGGCTTCAGTGTCGGGCAGTTCATCACTCGTTCCATCTTTCCTGCAGCAATGTATCTTCATTCAAAGCCTCTGTTGGGGGACTTTGAGATTATTTGTGAATACTTCTCAACATCACAGTTTAACACTGATGTAGAAGCACCTCACATTACATTATATGAGATGCAGTTTATAATGTGAGATGCATTTTAAGTAAGACGTCTTTTAGGCTCTTCTGGGTATTGAGTATGACACGTGAATCCGACCTGTCGGGTCATTCAGAATGGCGGCCGAGTCCCTGCTTCCTCTCAAGGTTTCTTCCTGTAGTTCGAATTGACTTTTTTTTTTTCTTAACACCGTCGCCCTTGGCTTTGCTCCTCCGGGGTTTTCTGGTCTGTCGGTCCTGTCAGCGGTGAAAGCGCTGTTCAGATACATAGGACTCGAACTGAATCGACTTGAACAGGCTTAATTTCAGTCAGACGAGGTGTTGGAGTCGTGATGTGCGTCTCTGCTGTGTGTTCTGTGTTGTAGGTGGGCGAGCACAAGTTCAGCGCCCACAGGATCGTCCTCGCCGCTTCTATTCCGTACTTCCACGCCATGTTCACCAACGATATGGTGGAGTGCAAACAGGATGAGATCGCCATGCAGGGCATGGATCCCAGGTAACCATCTTCAAACACACACACACACACACACACACACACACAGTTTAGCTGTGATGTATCTTAATTCAGCTTCATTCCTCCCCTCATAGTGCTCTGGAAGCTCTTATTAATTTTGCCTACAACGGACACATAGCCATAGACCAGCAGAACGTCCAGGCGCTCCTGATCGGCGCCAGCTTCCTCCAGCTGCAGAACGTCAAGGACGCCTGCTGCTCCTTCCTCCAGGAGAGGTACCGCATGAGCTCTGCCCAGTCCTCTCCATCCCGAATCTCTGTATCAGCTTCGTTCCTCTGATCCCAGGTTACACCCCAAAAACTGCCTGGGCGTGCGGCAGTTCGCCGAGACCATGATGTGCACCGCGCTGTACGACGCCGCCAACAGCTTCGTGCACCAGCACTTCGTGGAGGTTTCGGTCTCAGAGGAGTTCTTGGGCCTGCGGACGGACGAGGTGCTCGAGCTGGTGGGCTGTGACGAGCTCAACGTCAAGGCCGAGGAGCAGGTCCGTATGATCTCTCTCACACACGCAGCCGTATCAGAGTCATTTCTAAACAAGCAATTAAGAGACTAGAGACGAGTGTTGGTCATGGTACTGAGTAAATGGTACATGAGGTAGCCTGCAATGGGCCACGCCCCATCCAGGGTGTTACCGTGTCTCTTGCGCCCGTTGAAGAGCTGGGATAGGCTCCAGCACCCCTACAGACCCTAATTAGGATAAGGGGTTAAAGACAATGAACTGAACTGAACCATGAGGTAGCTACTAACTCTATCCTCTTCCTTACAGGTTTTTGAGGCAGTTCTTGCATGGGTGAGGCATCAGCGGGAGGTTCGGGAGTCCTGCCTGCCTGAGCTTCTCTCCAAGACCAGGCTGCCCCTGTGCAGACCTCAGTTCTTGGCTGACCGAGTCCAGCAGGACGAGCTGGTACGCTGCTGTCACAAATGCAGGTCTGTCAGCTACGGAATCTTTTACCAGGTTCAGAAATTGAAGTTCTGTTCCTTTAATTAGCAGTTTTTATTACAACAACTACTACTTTACACTTTTTTGCTTTTGTACCCTGCAATGTTGCTGACCATGAGACCAAAAACGAATCGATTCCATAAACGAATTCTTGTGCCACAAAAGTCTGTGCACCCTTGATGCACACTGTGTGGACAAAAGTATTGGGACGGCCCTTCTGATTTTTCAATCAGTGTGTTTCACCTACAACGGTTGCTATTAGCACACTCAAGTCGGCTGGGCGCCACCTAGCTACAGGAATGCACAAAGCAGTGCGCTGTAATACCGGTCTGCAGCCCAGATACACAGGATGGTCTTCTTAAGGTTCTTTCCATGTTCCATTCTGTACCGCAGCATATCGTAACCCTGACATTATGCACTGAATGGTTTACCGGTTACTATTATGTGGTTTAAAAGTAAAAAAAAAAAGCCTCAATAATGCAGATCACGATCGGCTGGGGCGACTCCTGACGGGGGCAGCTGTCCCAGTCCATGACCATAATAACGGGTTCTGAGTTTTAGTTTGGCTTTTCTCTCTTCCAGGGATCTGGTAGACGAAGCCAAGGATTATCATTTAATGCCAGAGCGGCGGCCACACCTGCCCGCTTATAAGACGCGGCAAAGATGCTGCACGTCCATCGCTGGGTTAATCTACGCTGTCGGAGGACTCAATAGTGCAGGTCTGGTTTCTTGCCTTGTCCATAAAGCTCCTCTTTGTTCTCCTCCTCCTTATCAGCACCTTCTCTGGGTAGAACTTTCATCCCTCTTCTGCACATGCTCAGACCGTCTCCATCTCTCCTCCCTAACTTGTTCCCTCTGGTGAATTCTACTCACTGGCAACAGGTTTACTAATCACTTCTGGTTTCCTAAATCCACGTTGAGCCCTAAACCCAGACTGCGGATATGAAACAAAGAAATTGTTGTTCGCCGTGAGTCATGAACAGTCTGGGAGCCTGGTGCCTTAAAATGAAATTGTTTTAGGGTAAGATGTAAGCATGTGATTAAATACTACATATAATATGCTGGGAAACATTAAAAAAGCCCAATATTGCTGGAAAACCCTAAACCTGGCAACCAGACATATAGCACTGGTACGCCCTGATGTTTAAAGTGATTATTGATTCATCATACATGGAATCTCACCACACTTTATCATTTATTAACCGTCCCTGAATGGCTGGGTTGTAAAAAGATATGGTACACCAAGAGAAAGGTCCTAAATTCTCGGCCCCAGCCGTTAGATCTAGATCTAATCCAGGGTTAACTAAATATCTGACCGCTGCGCTTCTCTGATCCACAGGTGACTCGTTAAATATCGTAGAAGTCTTCGACCCGATCGGTAACTGCTGGGAACGCTGTCAGCCCATGAGCACGGCCCGCAGCCGGGTGGGCGTGGCAGTGGTGAACGGACTGCTCTATGCTATCGGTGGCTACGACGGCCAGTCGCGGCTCAGCACCGCCGAGGTCTACAACCCGGAGACGGACACGTGGAGTAAAGTGGCCAGCATGAACAGTCAGCGCAGGTAACACGGGCCTCTCGGACCCTAGTATTGGTGTAGCTGAAGCTTTGACCGGATTAAAAGTGTGGAACGAAAATGCAAACTCAATTTCTGTGCAAGGAAGAAAGTGGATCAGACAGAGCAGCTTTTCCACCTGCTGTGTTTCCTGGAGCTAGAAGGAAACCAGACCAGCAGGAAACACACACACACACACACACACACACACACAGCTGTACCACTATGCCTCCCGTGAGGAAAGTGCATCACTGGGAACCTTTACATAATGTATAATTAGAATAACTATTTGTTTTTCTCGTGTCCTGTAGTGCGATGGGGACGGTTGTAGTGGACGGACACATTTACGTATGTGGTGGCTACGATGGCAGATCCTCACTCAATTCCGTGGAGTGCTATTCTCCAGAAACGGACAGGTTTGTTCGGTCTTCTTTAATGATTGTGTTGTTCTATCTATAATAAAAAAAACAAATATAATAAATAAATAATAATAATACTATTCTGTAAATAAATAACATTATGTATAGAAATATAAACAATAAGAATCACTATGTAAATGAAAAATGAATATAATAATATGGAAATAAACATAAATAATTATATTATGTAAATAAATATAAATTATTATATGTGTATAAACAAATAATATTAGGTATATAAACACAAATTATGATGTTATTTATATAAATATAAATTATAATATGTGTATAAACACAAATATTAGGTATATAAACACTAATAATGATAGTATGTATATAAACAAATAATGATTTTATGTATATAAATATAAATTGTAATAATATGTATATAAATAGAAGTTACAATAATAAGACTTTGGCCACATGGTGGATGCCTGTACAAATAAGTGTGTGTGTTTCTCTTCAGATGGACGGTAGTAACAGAGATGAGTGCGAGTCGTAGTGCAGCAGGTGTCACCATATTTGAAGGAAGGATCTACGTTTCTGGTGGTCATGATGGTCTGCAGATTTTCAATACGGTTCGTGGAAAGCTCCTCTTGAATTTTCAAAACACCAGCAGAGGTGTAACTACTGGGACCCACGAGCTCCTAGTCTCGCCACTGGTGGCCACTTCTTGGATGTGTGTTGGAGCGGGTGTGTGGTACCAGCAAGCAACAGATGATTCACGACAGGGAATCAGAAATGACCACATATGGAGATAAAGAAGGAACAGAGCAAACAGAATTGTAGTGTGTGGTCTGAGATCGTTTCGTAGCACCAGGTGGAATAGAACCCAGCCCTGCCACTCAGAAACGTCCATTTAGTTATGGGTTACATAAAAGACCCGGATTCAAATGCTGATGGCATTTCAGACTGGCACGCGTTTCTTAAACCCACCAGTGAAAGACCGATTGCTTGGTAGTTACGCCTCTTGTCCACTAGATGGAGTACCAAACCAAATAGTCACTATCGACGTTAAACTAGATCCAGTTATTAGGTCTCTACGGTGAAAAATGATGTTATTTAAAAAACACTGAGTATTGAAATTTGTATGCTAAACCGTACAGCTGTATTCTTTTATGTGCGGCTTAGGGGGAAGGTCCTGGGTTCGATCCTCAGGTGGGGCGATCCGGGTCCTCTCTGTGTGGAGTTTGTATGTTCTTCCCGTGTCTGTGTGGGTTTCCTCCATTTTCCCCACAAAAAACATGCAGTCAGGTTCATTAGAAACACTGTGTTGTCCTATAGGGGCCTAGTCACTGGGATGCTTGGACCGGTGCATTGTGGTGCTGGTCCCAAGCCCGGATAAATAGGGAGGGTTGCGTCAGAAAGGAGTCGATGGTGCGGACCACGATCTGCTTCTGTGGTGAAGCTTAAAGGGAGCAACTGGAAGAAGATTATCGGTGCAATAGCTAAGATAATTATAAGATAATAATAGTGGAAGGAAATTAATTCTTTACGTAATCATGACTGTCTTTCTGGACACTTTGTCTTGTACTTTGTCTGGCAGGTGGAGTACTACAACCAGCATACGGCACAGTGGCACCCCGTCCCGTCCATGCTCAACAAGCGCTGCAGGCACAGCGCGGCGGCCCTGAGCAGTCAGCTCTATGTGGTGGGCGGTTACGACGGCTCCGGCTTCCTGAGCGGCGCGGAGGTGTACAGCTCGTCTGCCGAGCAGTGGAGCCACCTGGTGGCCATGAATACCCGGCGCAGCCGAGTCTCCCTGGTGGCCAACTGCGGCCACCTGTACGCCGTCGGGGGCTACGACGGCCAGTCCAACCTCAGCTCCGTGGAGATGTACGACCCGGAGACCAACCGCTGGACGTTCATGGCGCCCATGGTGTGCCACGAGGGCGGGGTCGGAGTCGGGTGCGTACCCCTTCACCCGGCGTAGCCGAACGTCACGCGTAAACGGATGCGTGTGTAGGCTCGCGTCTACAGTTCTGTGCTTCGGGCTGTGATGTGAAAGGGATTTGGTGAAAGCTCTGAGGGGTGGTTATGGGATGGCGCTGGACTGTATGAGTCAAACAGCACTTTTATGGTCAGTCTGGCCAGGGCGTGTTTGAACAAGGTGGTCCAAAAAGACAAGACTTATCTTATGGTGGGAACGTGGACCGAGTGCTTGATCCTGGGGGTGTAACAATACACTAAATTCACTGTAAAACACAGAATGCTTTTGCACCAAATGCACTAAAAGAAAATCAATTTTCCCTCTACATAGGAGTTGATGTGTCATTCCTTGTCTACATTTATTTCAGAGATAAATACTAGACATGTTCGATGGACCAATTTCAGTTCAGTTAAGTATTCCTGAACTTTGACTGGATTTATTTCTCCTTCATTCTATTTTTTTCTTAGAAAACACCAAAAAGGTTTTTCTGTACCACTCCTAACGCACATACATACAAATCATAAATCAGACCGACCTCTGTGAGACCTTCTCGGCTAGAACGGCATCCATCATGTTAGAATGCAAATGCAGCTCTGACAAGACTTTGGAGAATATATGTGGAGTAAATAAAATGTATTTAATGTGTATTAATATGTGTATTGTTACACCCTTCGTTGATGAGCACTTTGTATATTACAGCTTTACAATTGGATATGAATCACTCCTGTTAGTGTGTCAATGAAAATGTGTGATCGTGAGTCCAGCTTCAGGAATAATCGACTCCACTTGAGTAAACTGGAAACCTGAAATTTCCATGGGTTCATTATAACCACTGATTAGCAAAGGAAACCAGAAGAGCGAAATCGCCTCCAATTTCTTGGGAGTTCTTTGGATTTTTTGGTTTGTCTTTTGTAATTTTATAGCATGTTAACATTTTCTTTGGGATTTAATACTGTATGAGACGATGAACGCAGCAACAGCGGACCAACCCAACCTCGATATAACTGTGCAAAACATCCACCAGATGTGCCATAGTTTAAACAGCCATCACGTCGGACTACAGCAGAGTAACCTCCACAGGCTCCGTCGGAAGGCGCCTTGGATCTCTTGGCATGTCTCGGTGACTGACGTTGTTAGCCTGTCGTACCTCTAGCTTTCTACATTCCTTGACTTCTGGGTTTGTGGACTGAAATGAACACATCGATACCAAAAATGGGAAAAGTGATGTTGTGACATCACCTTCTGACCAGCATCATCAATGATCCTGTTGAGGACTCAGTCCAGCTTTTAATTGCAGGTGAAAAAAATGACGGGCTTAGTACTTTTTTTTCCCTCTCAGCCAGCTGCTTTAATTTGGGATTACTGACTGTGAATTTTGATTATTGGATGTCATTTTCTTCCGTTCTTTCTTTCCAAGCTTGACTACCTTTCTCGGCTGATCTTCTGATGATTGTTTGATATTTTTATAGGCTAACACGTAACGTTGAGTCATGGTGCGGTATTTTATACTACTTGGATTTTAGTTTTATTATTCTGCTCTTTATATGTGATTGCACATACTGTAGGGATTTGATGATTCTCAATCTCGGCATTAAGAGGCGAGTTAATAGATGTAATATATATGAACAGAGTGTCAGATGTCGATCATGAATCTCTAGTCTTTCCGTTTGTCCGATGATCTTTAGCTACCTCTATTGGAGATGGAAGAGCTTGCGAACGCTCTGCTCTGCTAACATGGTCACTGTTTTAACTGAAGGATCTCCAAATCAGTGAGTTAGATGTTGTGTGGGTCTTAATCACATTTCGGACAATATTTGTAAATGTAAGTGTTATTTGTAAATAAATCATGTTTTTATGAAATTGTATTGTCTGTCTTTGCATCTTTTAAAAAAAAGAAGATTATTACTTCTAATCATGTGGGGCAGCACTGTTGCCTCACAGC
This sequence comes from Microcambeva bendego, assembly GCA_034509265.1. Lineage (NCBI taxonomy): Eukaryota > Metazoa > Chordata > Actinopteri > Siluriformes > Trichomycteridae > Microcambeva > Microcambeva bendego. Next base: position 2,900,725 of record JAYDZG010000036.1, read on the forward strand.
AAGACGTTCCTGGGTTTGATCTCCAGACATGGCAGTCTGGGTCTATTCTAATACATTTTTATTTAAAAGCACCTTTCAAACACCCAAGTACACTGTACAGCAATTTTATAATCAGTAAAAAACACAGAAGTCCCCTGAGTTGTTGGGTTCACCATTCCCCTCAATTTCTATGTTTATGACGTTTGCCATTTCTTCCAACGTCCATGTGGGTTTTCTCAAAGTACTTTGGTTTCTTCCCTCTACTGAAACACTTGTGCAAAAAGCAACCATGAACACAAACATGTTTAGCTGTGTGGTCATGCTTTAAATGTCCTACCGCTTATTCATCTCATGGACTGGCCTCTGACACCGTGACGCAGGCTTGAATAAGCCCTGGACCCCGCCCTGCGGTTTGAAGGTGTTTTATAGGACTGCTGCTGCAGGAGATACAACATTAGTGGCCTCAGCTACAGACAAGAGGAGCAAGGATGAAAGGAGCTGTGATGATCCTTCTGCTTATCGCTTTGTTCCAAAGCTCATCGTTAGCTGGGCCAGTGAACAGGCTTCAGTTGGTAGGTTCATTTATTGCAAAATTACTGTCAGATTCTTCAGCTTTTGACCTAAATTTTAAACAGATTTGATGCATCACACGATGGAGAATATAATAAAACCATATGTTTATTTTTTCTTATAGACTTTTCAGTCAGATATCCAGTCAGAAACTGTGGACAGAGGATCTTTAGTTGAGCCTCAGGTGAGTAATTGAAATTATTAAATTGAAAGTATTAAATTGAAATTACAGTAGTTATACCAAAACATATTTTTTGTATGTTTGTAATTTAAAGTAACTGAGCTTCTGCTTTAAAAGCAGAGCTGTAAAGTTTTCTTTATCTCTTAAACACAGCACAACAGTAAAAATATAAAAAAAATAAAATATGTGTCAGCTCTAATTCAGGAGTTTCTGATTTTGTGATGTTACAATATGCTAATTAAAGACAAAGAGTAAGCAGAGCAAAATGCCAACAAAATGTCACTAATGTACATGCATAAAAACATCCAAATTGTATGTAGTTTAATTACCTCGTTTGGAAGAGTTACGTCCTTCTTGAAGTGTAAACCTCGGTTGAATGGTTCTTTACTTTTTACTTCATTAAATAATCATTTCAAACACACTTTGTTAAAGGGCTATGCAATCTGCATTAAATACTATTAAATTTGAGTGAGTTAGCTGTTAGCGTACCTGATGCTAACGGCTAACACGCACCTCTGCTAAGCCTTCGCCAACTCCTGGTTAACCTTCATACTCTCACACGAACTTACAAACTTATGCAAATTAAAGCCTTTGCATCCATCTGTTAATAAAGATGGTGAATTTGTTTTGCGTGTATCACACTAATATTCACTTATTTAAGTATGGTTTTAATAACAGTTTACTTTAGAACAATCGACTGCAGTCTTTAAGATTATTTGGATTATTTTTGGGCAGAACATGTACAATTTAAATGGACTAATCCCCGTCTTAAATGTGAAATGTGATCCCACTTTCACAGGATGTAATTCTACGGCTGAGGAGGGCAGCACCTGTCCCCCAAAAAACACCTGACCGCATCTGCATCGGCTGCTTCTCAGTCATAGGAGACCCAACTAAACCCCAGCAATGATCTACTGGATCTATGCACAACATGTGTTAACCATTTAATGTGTTTTTAAACTGTCTTTTTTACGTTTTGGAGTGTTTTCTATAATGCAACTAAGTCTGAGCTTATGTGAATAAAAACACGACTGATTCTGTCTTCCTAAGCACGTAGTATTATTGTGTGGTATTTCTGACGCACCCAAAGCATTACTGCACCGGTCATTTGTGGATTTCTTAAGATTGAACATAATGACAAGGATTTTGCAGTGACGTCCCTGTGGCTGACTCGCCGCTATGTCATTAGAACCACAAAGTGTTATTACTAGTGTTTAGGAGTAGATGAGGACAAAGTTAATTACTCTCCCAACCCACCTACCAGCAATTTCTCAGTTTGGTTAAATATTTGTTCCTGGGAGAAAATACCAAAATACTTGTTTGGTGGGTTGTACTTTTAGAAATCCTTTCTGGAAATAATAACATAACAGGTTTTGTTCCTATACAATTAAACACTAGGTGAGTTTTAGGTATAAATTTTAATGAAACAATCGTTTACTGCAGACATTTGAAAGGATGCTGAAAAAAGTTCATTTTGTCTTCTTTTTTTCTTTTTCTTTACACCTGTGAAAAGAAACAAAAAGGAAATTTATTCTAAAATGAAAACAGAACCAAAGTCAATTTTACTTTCCATTGGAAGAAAAGAACACACAAAGCGTTTAAAAGGCTTTAGTTTATTTGGTCGACTATAATATTGGCCCCTTTACATTTTGCATCGTGCTTGCTTTAATTATATTTATTGTTTAACACGTTATAATTATTTTTAACACTTTAATCAGTGTGCACAATTAACCCAGCATTTTCACGAAAAAACACAAGCCATGAAGTCCTTCAAGTTTAATAAGTTCATCTGGACACATGCTTGGTGTGGAGATTGATGTTTTGTCACTCATCCAAGTGACTTATTCAGTCTAAGCACCAAACTTGTGTCCAGAGGAACTGATTAGACTTGAAGGATTTGTGTACCTGGATTATTGATCATGCAAGAGAAGCCATGAAGTCCATGTGCAAAACAATAAGAAATATACCACCATCAGGACCATAAGGCGATTGCTAAAGAAAAACTATACATTATAATATTAAAAAATATTATTAATTATGAATACAAATTATAAATATTGTTAATTTCAAAGAATTACACTTGATTATCAGCAGAAGTTGAAGTGCCATCAGTCTCTGAGGAGCTTTGTGGTTCAGGCTGGGAAGCTTGAAGTGCTGCTGGTCTTTCTTCTCCAGCTGCAGTATCAGCTTTATTCCTGTAGGGGGAGACAACACAACAAGCAGATTTTCACTAAATCAAGGCACAACGCAATCTTAAGTAATAGTTAGAAACCTGAACACTGACTAAAAAGTGAGAAAATAGAGAATGTATTGCATTAGCATATCTTATGATCAACATTAATCTCTCAGAAGCTCACACTTGAGGGTGGTATCTGCTTTCCTCCCCGTCCAGGATGCCGTGGTAGATTCCGATCTCCATCTCCAGTCTCTTCTTGCTGGTGAGCAGAGTCTCGAAGTCATGCTCTTGCTGCTCGATGTCTCCACGCACGTCGTTAAGCTCGGTCTCCAGCTTTCCAATCACGGAGCCCAAGTTCTGAAGCTCGATGTCATGCCAGTGCTTTGCATCGTTCAAGGAATTCACCAGACCTCGTTTCTGAAGGTTGAGACATAAGATAAATCCACCTGAACTTTGAATTTAGAGCAATATCGTACTTAAACATAGGCCATGCAAAGAATCATTTGGGGAAAAGTTAAAGTTTGTATACCAGGGCTCTAATAGACTCTATTTCAGCTTGCAGACTTTGGATCCTAGCATTAGCATCTTTGCATTCTGTCTTTAGATTCTCCAGCTGAGCCTCCTCTTTAGTCCGCTCTCTGTCCACACCGTCCCCCTGCCACACACACACACACACACACACACACACACACACACACACACACACACACACACACACACACACACACACAC
>JAYDZG010000036.1:2915673-2927825 GCA_034509265.1 Microcambeva bendego
TAAAATATTGTGCTGCTACAGTACACCCAAAAGACTGGGACACATTTCTGCCCTCACTTGTTAAATCATTACTATGTCCTGCAACATTGTGATTGTCTGTCTTTTAAACCACAGAAGATATCTACCACAGATTTAATACGAATTGCAGGCAGCTTAATGCAGACGTCTTCTTCTTCTCCCCCACCAGGAGCTGTCTACTCTGCAGGCCAAGCTGGGCACGACCACCAAGGACACCTCCGTCTCCATGATCGAGGTGGACACCGTTAGGTCCTTCGATATCTCGGCGGCGCTCAGCAAGATACGAATGGAGTATGAAAAGTCAGTCATGCAGCACAGAGAGGAAGCCGAAGCCTACTACAAACTCAAGGTGAAAATCAAGTACTTTATGGCAGACAGGCTTTTCTTTCACCTTATATATTTATTCGATATGAGTTTCTGACATGCTTACATCACATACATGAAATGCTACTTTAAGTTGATGCCTTACATTAAAACATAAATCTAGAATTTAGAACTTAGATATTTAAACACAGTGGAATTTTTCCTGCGCATTTTAATCCAATCCGTGCTGTAAAACACAGAAATACACACTACTGAACAGTAGGGGGTGGTAAGCACACATGCCCAGAGGGGTGGGCAGCCCTAGTCACAACATCAGAGGAGCAGTTAAGGGTTGGGTGCCTTGTTCGAGGGCACTATGAATCTATGCTGGTCCTTATTTTAGCATGAAGTGAATCAGAATTTCAGAAACTATTCCTTCCACTCTTATTTCCAGATGGATGAAATACAGGCCGTCAACGCCAAGAGCTCTGAGGCCGTGTCCTCAACCAAAGGTGAGATCGCGGCCGCCAAGAAGGAGCTCCAGGCGCTCATGATAGAACTACAGGGTCTCGCCACACAAGTGAGTGTCCACCCATGTACAAAATAACACAATAAAAACTGAAACCCTCCTACAAAGGCGTTATACTTCTGTATTCCTTGATAACACGTAACAAAGGGAACAAACTTCATGTTATGCAAACAGAACACCATCAATCCGACTTCGCAGTTTTGCACATCTCACAGACTGAACTGTTTTGTTTGCAACATTTAGCTGATGCTGTTATGCAAAGCAGCTTATAATTACGACTGATGACAGGTTGGGCCATAGAGGTTTCTCAGGGGTGCACCAGTAAAGTCTATTCCAGTGTTAGTTTAAAGAAGCCCTAAACAGAACATTTATAGTGATAATGACTTAATAATAATAATTAAAAATAATAATAAGGGTATAAAAATACAAATGGTAATAATAAAAATACAAAAATAAGATTAATAGTAACGATATATGCAGAATAATGATGATTGGTATTATTATTATTATTATTATTATTATTATTATTATTGTTCTCATTGGGCTGCTTTTGTGGTTATCTGACTATCTGGCACATATTTAGAAAAGTTTTATTTCAATTCAATTTTTTGGAGTTTCTTTCTTCCACAGTGACATTTTTAGAAACATTTTCTTGTTTTGAAGGTCAACACACCTTCGGATGTTGAATAATGACAAAGGAAAGATCAATAAATGGAGCAGTTCAATGTAATAGATTCCACATGAGATTGCACTGATTCGCTCATCAGTAGAACTAAAGTTACGAACAGGACGTGGGTTACTCCTCTGACATCAGTAGTGACATCGGTCTGTTATGACGACCTCTGGTTTCAAGGTTTGATCATGTCCTCCGTATCAGTCAGTTGAAATGTAACGGTCACTGAGTCGAGCGTGGTTATCCCCGGTGTTATAACCGTGGTTTAGTCAGATTTCTGGGGATTTTATAAGATCTGGGGACTTATTACCAATGACGGTTTTGGTGTAAACTGGACAGAATAGGAACTAAAAACTAGCTAGGTCTATTACTGAGGACAGTTAGCCTGGGAGATGCAGCTCGATTTCATTCCCAGAGATTTGCATATCTACGATAAATCACGGTTGCAAGGTGAAGAAAACAGACGGCGCAGGAAGTGGTTTTATACTTTATGCTTTATGAGACATGAGATGTTTTTCACAGAAAATCATTACATTCATTACCAGACTACAGGGCATGTCGATAATTCTGAGATGTTGGGTACTTTTTACTGTGTGGTACCACTTACACTCACAGAAATTACACAAAAATTTGTAGGGTTTTTAAGATTGAAGTGATCAGTTATGAGGGGGAACCTGAAGGAGAAACCACCTATAAAAATAAGTATGGGTTAAAGTGAGCAGAGGTAGCTCAGGGGACAGAGACACTAATGTTTAGAAGGTTGGGTTCAGCTGGGTGCCTGAATTAAAAAAAATGCACAAAGAAACAAATAGATACATTGTTTTTTTACAGAACTCGACCTTGGAGCAGAGTCTGGCTGAGGCCAGCGCTCAGTCCACAGTCGGTGTGGCCGAGTACCAGGCCCAGATCACCAGCCTCACGTCCGCCATCGAAGTAGCCAAGACAGACCTCCACAAACAGATCCTGTCCTACCAAGAACTGCTGGACATCAAACTCGCCCTAGATGTCGAGATCTCAACCTACAGGAAGCTCCTGGAAGGAAGTGACTTCAAGTAAGCCACTCTTAAGTCTTGATGTAGATAACTGTGCTGCAAGTTAAACAAACGTGTCTGACCACCTGTCTGTCTTTTTACTTTCAGATTCCCAGACTTATCAGAATCTTCCTACAGTTTTTCAGGTACATGCACTCACTTTGCAAATCACTTTGCAAACCAAAGATTGCTGTCAGGGAGTTTCCTGGGTGCTTGGTAACTGTACTGCGGTGGCATAAAAAAAACTTAGCATTCATTACAGGTCGAGTCTTAACTATCCTAGCGGTTAATGGACTGGGCTAGTAAGCAGAAGTCTCCTGGTTCCATTCCACCACTGACAGGTTACCAATTTTGGGCCCTTGAGCAAGGCCCTTAACCCTGAATTGCTTAGACTGTAACTATCATGTGAGTCGCTTTGGATGAATGCGTCTGTAAAATGTTGAAGATGTAACTCTACTGCTTGCCCCTCCCCAATTAACCAGTCAGCTAGTACATAAGGAACGTTGTTGTTTTAAAAAGCAGGATTCATTATTTGTTCGATTAAAGTCCTGGGGTGTGGGAGTGGACGGGGCCCTCTCTTATATGCACTTTTCCATCTCATAGGGAGTGCCCCGCCCAAAACCAGTACACCCCGGGGCTCGCCCCATCTCTTGAGAGATACACAAACTAAATACATCCACGCAGGCAAGTCCACCTTAAATCAATGTTGCATTCAGTTGTGTTTTACAAGACTTAATGACATAAGACCAGCGTGGGTGGCACAGCGGTGTGTTGTGCTTAATCTCTGTGATGCTACCAGTTATCTGGAGTCTACACCTGTCTTTGTGTTGATTGTATTGGTAGTACATATAATTCTGTAAAGCTACACCAGAGTACTCATAGCACTATTGCTTACATTTGCATTAGAACAGTTTGTGCCATCTTTCTTTTTTTCATTGTTATTTCTCTTGTTTTCTCTTTCTAGCTGGCGGTGGAGGAATTCATGTCAAGCAGATCATAACAGGTATGTTCAGACCGTACAAAACACGAAGGTTACTGGCAAGATTGTAGGAAATGAAATGGACACAAAGTAATGCAATTGGGTAATTAAGTACGCTAAGCGGTGGCAATTCTAAACTGAGCTATCACTGCAGCGTGTGGCTGGAAAACTTTCCTATACCATTTTAGGTCACCACACATCTTTGGAAGTTACCAAAAATTACCATTGTCAAAAAATGACATTCCTTTTTCATCTTTATCTCTTTGACAGAGCACACAGAGACCTCCCTCATCCATGACGAATCTTCCTAAAGATCAAGTTGAACAGACCTCAGCAACGTGTGTGAATCTCCCCGACCTGTTATTTCAATAAAGCAGCATTCCAAAAAAGACAAGTGTTCCTCTTTTGCTGTTAGGGGGGTTGTGGTGTGTTGGTTCTTCATCTTGGGCCCATCATAACAAAATTATGCAGTATTTTATAAGTAAATTTTATAGTTCTTAATAGTTTATGTTTGAAACGCATAAAATGCAAATATATATGTATTGTCACGTAAAAAGCCATAAAAATGGCAAAAGTTTTCACAAACTAATATTCGATTCTTAGAACCGACCAGGCTTAACACCATGAGCATCATGATTAATACTGGTGTCAGAAAGGTGTAAGAACACACTGCGGAGTCCAGTTACAGGGCTGTGTTGGACCAATACAATATTAGACAATATTAGATGGTCATTATGTGACCATCACAGATCAAATGAAGACCGATAAAACAGACAGAAACAGAAACTGTGCTCGTTTTCCACAACCTGTTTTATTCTGTCCAGCAAGGTGCAACCTAGAGGAAGTTTATGACAGTTTACACTTGAAAAACAGGTTCTTGTTTTCTCTATTACCACTCCACCCCCTCAATGACCACGACATCCTGAAAAACATCATGTGGTACCTTCATGTATCTTTCTAGGCCCTGCGGTTTTGTAAGCTTTCCACAAAACATTTACTGGTTAAATAAATAAATCAGCACTCTTGGATGTTAGCACTTTCCAGAATTTACAGACCATGTTTCACTCACAAGGAAAACATTCTAGATCTTCTCGCTGCAATGGAGATGGGCAGGTGGCTCAGAAAACAGAATCATGTCCATCTGCACTGCCACAGGTTGACTCAGATCAGATCGTTTCTGCCTCTATGCCACTCTTTAGAGGTAATGCTGTAGCTCGGAGAGCCCTTTAAATGCCATTCTTGTTAGGCTTTTGCTGGCTGGTTTTGCAAAGCATGGTGTGTAACTGGATAGCATCAGTTATTGAGTATGTCCTTAACTGTACACAGAGAAGCTAATATTTTGCAAAATCACCCACTTTTTATTTATGAATTTTCTCTTAATTTAGCTTCTTGAACTACTGGAGATCCTGATGGCATTAACGGAGGGTAATTTTGCCTGATCCATCCCCTTCTGACGTGCAGTTTCTTTTTCGCACCTTGGGCGATGGTGCAATGTCAGAAGCAGAGCTAAAATTTAACCAGGTTGTGCTAGCGGAATATCTCGCTGTGCCACCTGGTCACACTTCATTTTGTAGTTTTGTGCCCCCCACACATGCTGCCATATTATAACATCACCTTTAAGATTCCCACAGTATTAAACCAAAAAGTCTGTAAACATAAAACAGAAACATGTATGGGGTTATCTAGATAATATCATTATGTCTGTGGGTAGAGGAGAAAGGGTTGAGCTAACTCCAGTGTGTTCCTCACAGTACCTCACAGCTCCTCATGCACTGAAGCTAGCATGCGAAACCTCACCAGAGGGTGTTCTCCAGAGATCTTATTTAATTCAAAAGGCCAGTCGTTCGTTTTAGAAGTGAACTTGGCTGTCAGGCAAAATGAGTAAGCATTAGTGATGTTTCCTAAACATTATCTCTGAACTGAGTCAAAGTAAAGACGCACTGCTCTCACTGATATGAACTGGAGATGCATCAGATGGCCAAAATTGTGTGGTTCCCCACTTCTGATACTTACGCTCCGCTGTTTCAACCACACTCTTTACTAACAGGTTTGTGAGGCAAAGTCAATTTTAAAATCCAAAATATTTCCAGAAATATGCCCGTCCCAGTTTTTTTTAGTTTGTCGTAGACATCAAAAAGTACAAAAGCTGCTAAATGAAAAGGCCCTTACACCACAACCTTACCTATTTATCCGGGCTTGGGACTGGCACTACAATGCACTGGTTTGTGCCTTCTAGTGTCTAGGTTTTCATTCAGCCGCCCGGTGGCAATGCAGAGTTTCGACCTCTCTGCGCTGTTGTGCTGGCTGAAAATACAACTGCTCCACCTAAGCAGTATTTCATAAGAAACACCTACCATACAAATGTACTTGGGAATAGAATTACTGACTGTAGCCCATCTGCTTTACTCACGACGTGAATCAATGACCCTTGGCCGCCCATGACACTGTCGTCGGTTTATCACTGTTCCTTTATCAAACTGTTTTCATAGAGACTGACCACTGCACCCCACAAGAGCTGCAGTTTTGGAGATGCTCTGACCCTTTTCAAGTTCGCTCAAATCCTTATTGTCAACTTTGAGGATAAAATGTTTCCGCGGTGTGTCATATATCCCACCCACTAACAGGTGCCTTGATGAAGAGATAATTAGTGTTAAGTGTTTGTCAGGCACAACAGAGTGAAAAAAGAGAAGTGATGCTCACGCTCAGGAAATGGTGTAAGCGTGCAGACAGACAGCACAAGTGAGATTTGGGCAAGAGTTTTGACTTCACCAGTGCCCATGAGATTCAAAACAGGAAATCCAGTTGTTTTATTTATGTCCAAAGGATGTTATTCTCATAAAATATTTCTTTAAATAATGATTTTTTTAAATACTGTAGAGAGATAGATTTTTTTAAAATATCGACATGTTTATTTAAATAAACATAATTTAAATTCTATTCATTTTGTACCATTTTCCCCCAAAACTAAAGAAATAAATAGACATGCAACAACTAACAGTCTAATTCTGGTGGCATAGAACTTTCTGTAAAGAAATGTAACTCCTTCAAAAGTCTACAGAGGAGCTCCTCTGACCACTCCACTTCGTTAGCAGAGATTCATTACCACAGAAGATCAAACGTGTATGATGTAATGGATCAACAACATGAAAAGGAAAAGCGATCGACATCGTGATGTTCCTGATTTTTTATGGTTCCTTGTTTACCAAACCAAAAAACACCACACGAAGAGCAAATCTAACCTGCTGGACACTCAAAAAGAGAAAAGAGAAATAGAGACTTAGATGTCAATGCATCGTCTGGCCCACAACACAACAGTAAACAAATCTAAAACCAAATATGGAGTTGGTTTCCTGATTTGCTGACCATATTAACCAGCCTCTTTTCTTTCCAAAAGATGTAAAACCATGGCCACGGGTATTCACTTTAAATACTGTTGCTATGGATCCAAAATCTTGGTTCAGGTCAAGGTTCTATGAAAGGTTATATGTCCCAACACACAAAATGTTTTAATTCCCAATAACATTACACCGAACTTACAACTCTGTTGTAAAGCTACAGTTGGTTCCTTGCACTTTGACCCCAGCTACCAAACAAACTGTGATATGCAAAGAAAGAATTTCATTGTACTGTATACTGTGTATGTATATATGACAAATAAAATATAACTTCTTATATATACATATTCTTCTTAGTAACACCCAGGAAGGGGCACCAGTCCATCACAGAGCAGACACACATGCTCATACACATACCCATTCAGACCGGAGAGAACATGGGGAAAACATGCAGACTCTACACATAAAGGACCGCCCCAGCTGGGGATCGAACCCAAGACTTCATGTCCGATCAGAACAAGAAATTAAAAAGTGAATCCAGATTCGGTTCTGACTCTAAAGTTGGCCAGCTTTCTTTAACACTGTGAATGGCTGCTAATGGGGATGCGCGCTGATCAGTAAAAAGTACAGCAGGGAAAATTATATATTAATCATGAACCGAGGGTGTTCAGACAAGTTATCAAGTGCTTTTAGGATTCGCTATCTCTTATAATATGAGTGTGTTGAAGTTCAGTGTGTTATCTGGGTTTGTTCGAGCGTAATACAGGAAGAGAAAGAGAGAGAAAAAAAAACAACGTGCGTCACTTCGCGGTTAAATTAGCCGCTTTAAAAGCTTCTGCAAAACAGGCAGTTTTAGATAGGAGATGTTGGCTCAGATGCACACTTGAGCGAGCTCTGATTGATTCGTGGTATGCCCACAAACAGGTAAGTAATGGATAACTTGTTTTCATTGAGGACTTTTACTCTTATCGGGTTAAAAAAAAAAAAGAATTTAAAGATTATTACAATTTTGTTTCTCACTGAAGAACTCAGTTTATGTGACTGAAGACCATTTATTGCTTCTGTTTTCAGATTTCAACGAATAAATCAAAGAAAACTGAAGAGGAAACATGAATAATCTGACCGGCAGAGTGGTCACCCTGTTGGCATCGGCGGTCACACCAACCGTAAGTAGTGTCAAACTAGAAGCTGAATTTTCTTTGTTTTGAAATGTATAGGTTCTGGAGTTGGCTTGGTGGGTAGCACAGTCACCTCACAGTCAGAAGGTCCAGTGATTGATCCCCATGCTGGGCGGTCTGGGTCCTTTCTTTGTGGGGTTTTCTCCCGCAATCCAACAAACATGCAGCAGGGGTTAGGACTGGAGTCACTGAATTGCCCTGTAGGTAAATGTGTGTGGGCATCCAAAAATGGGCGTGGCAGGCGTGCATATTTAATTGCTGTATATGAGACTGGGTATTATCAATGGGCCAAACAATTTAGAGTTGGAATGGCACTGATATAATTAAATCTCAAAAAGGAATGGAAGTGAGTGGGGCAGAAAAAACGTGCAATCAAAACAGTTGATTTTTTCCTCTCTCTGTAGGATGACTACGGCAGCGGTTCAGGCACTGAAGATTATGGTTTCATCACCGACACCCCATGCGACAAGAGCTCGGTTCGAAACTTTCGCAAGTACTATGAGCCGCCACTCTACTGGCTCATCGTCATCCTGGGCTCCGTGGGCAACATGCTTGTGATCTGGATCTACACTCATTTCAAGAACCGCCTGCGCACCATGACGGACGTGTACCTCCTGAACCTGGCCCTGGCGGACCTGCTCTTCCTGTGCACGCTTCCCTTCTGGGCGGCGGACGCCATCAACGGCTGGGCGTTTGGCACGGCAATGTGCAAGGGCATGTCTGCGCTTTACAAGATCAACTTCTTCAGCAGCATGTTCCTCCTGACGTGTATCAGCGTGGACCGGTACGTGGTGATCGTGCAGACCACCAAGGCGCAGAACTCCAAGGAGCTCCGTCTGGCGTGGAGCAAGGTCATCTGCGGGTTCGTCTGGCTTCTGGCCATCACCCTGTCCATCCCGGAGTTCCTCTTTGCCCGGGATAAGAAGGACTTCCAGGGGAACTACTTCTGCACCATGGTGTACTGGAGCAACGAGCACAACCGAACCAAGATTTTGGTCCTGGCACTGCAGATCTGCATGGGTTTCTGCATCCCGCTCTTGGTGATGATCTACTGCTACTCCATCATCATCAGGACCTTGGTGAAAGCCAGGAACTTTGAGAAGCACAAAGCTCTGAGGGTCATCCTGGTGGTGGTGACGGTGTTCGTCCTGTCGCAGCTGCCGTACAACAGCATGCTGGTCGTGGAGGCCACGCAGGCGGCCAACACCACCGTCACAGACTGTGACCAGGCACAGGTTTATGACATCATCACGCAGGTTATGAAGAGTTTAGCTTACATGCACAGCTGTCTGAACCCCTTCCTGTACGCCTTTGTTGGTGTGAGGTTCAGAAAGGACTTGGTCAAGCTGTTTTACAGGTTTGGATGTCTGAACAGGGGCAAACCCAGCAAGGTGTACACCCACAGTCGCTCTTCAGTCATGTCTGATGCCGACAGCACCATGGCCTTATCGTTATGAGCTCAGCATTAAGACTCTCTTACTTAACCAGCTTATCCAATCAGGGTCATGGGGAAGGGGTGCATGAGCCAATCCCAGCTTGTCATGGGTGCACACAGTGACACCCTGCATGTTTTTCCAGTCCATCCTAACACACACACACTATTCACCTATAGAGAAATTCAGTGCCTCCAGTCGGCACCTGACTGCATGTTTTTAGACTGTAGGATTAGACCGGAGTACCCGGAGGAAACTCACAGACACGTGAACATGCAAACTTCACACAGAAAGGATCCACACACACACACACACACACACACACTCTCACACACAGAAACTCATACACCTATAGAGCAGTTCAGCCTCTCCACATAACCTGGCTGCATTTTCACAGACTGTGGGAGAAAACCAGAGCACCAGGATGAAACCCACAGACACAGGGAGAACATGCAAATTCCCCAGAACTCCGGCCTTTTGTGAATCGATCAATGGCTTGTCTTGTTGTAGAGCGAGCATACCATAAAATGCACACCCTATGGTTATCTATATGCTACGGTGAATGTATGATCTCTTCTTAAGTTTTCCGAATAATGTGAAATGTAAATATTTTCAGTATTAAGTAATAAGCTTGTGCGTCGATATGGGCATGGACTGTATGCTGTACTGTAGAATGCTGTGTTCTCCACATCAAACATTATACAAACCTGTACTTTTGTCTCTATAAGTGCAAATGCCTATTGGTAAGACCTGCAAAAAATATGATGCAAACCTGAGACTTTGTAAATATATGTATGTTGTTAAGCTGCTGCTAATTTTGTATCAATAAATAAACAAATAATTTCATATATTCATGTTTCTAGTTTGTTTTTAACCACACACACACACCAAAAAAAAAAAAGTCATTTTCACTCAGCGGCGTGTGCTCTTGTTTACATCTCGAGGGCATTTCGTGCAAAGTGTAGTAAGAGAAGAAAGCTGCGGTTAGTGAACCGTTGTGAGCGTGGCGTATGACGTCTGCATGTGGCATCTGTGGCCAGGCTGGGTCGATAGGTAACACCGGAAAAGAAAACAGCACTTTCAGAACATCGAAAAGAAAAACTTCTCATGTTTATCCCCCTGACAGCATGTCAAAAATTTACATAAAAGGTAGCAGTACCTCATGCATCTACACCCAAAACTAAATTAAATCATATTTACAACATTTAATAGTTTGGTACAAAGGGGTCACATGGCCAGAACAATCATCCAGAGGTGAACAGACAGGTCACGGTTAATATATTTATAATATGTCAATAACATGTTCTTTCCAAGCAGATGTGGAAGGAAACAAAAAACATTCACTCGCGTTACTGTACTTGAGTAGTTTTGTGTGTGCTTGTACTTTTAAAAGTAAATTTTACAAAAAAAAGTCTGGGAACTTAGCATCTTAGCATCAGTGGTCTCAGCCAAATCTTCTTTAAAAATTCTCAATACATGAAAATACAAATTCTAAATACATGAAAAAAAAACCACAATCTGGCCACTGTGAGCACAAAGGAGGTTCGGTCATTTGAATTTTTTTTTTTGATGTTTAAATGTTGTATCGGCATGTTTCATTCTATTCTATTTAAATTAAAAACTACTATTCTGAGATGTATATCCACTTGCCCAGATTGCATCACACATGAGAGACACCAACGCCCCCTCCGTCCCTGTTAGTGTAATATTTTAGTATTCTTTCCACTTCTGTTTACTAGCAACAATTCATGAACGCTCAACATCATGTAACAGTTTCTTTTTACTCAACACAAAACTGAAGAGAATTTAGGAATTTTACGATCCACAGTACATAATATTATTAAAAGATTGAACAAATTCAGGGACATCCAAGCTCAGAAACTTATTTAACACAGTTAACAGGTTGATTTGCTGCATGAAGTCAGAACCAAGGCAGGCCAGACACATTTTGAAACCGTGCTTTGTAATAATAAACATTCCCCATCCAAAACCTACCCAAAACAACCATACTGTCATTACTGCACAGGTGATGTTCAACAGCAGTTGTGTGCAGCAGCTCATCTCTGTGTAGTTTGTGTTATTTGTTTCGACTGTTCCCAGAGATGACTCGAAACCTCAAAGTGTGTGCTGAAAAAAAGTTGATTCATATAGGTGCTCACATACCTATCTAGGTGGAACGTGAGACAGTTGTACTGAAGGACAAAATGTTCAGCTCGGGCAGAGCCGAGATTCAACCATAAACCACACACACACACACACACACACACACGTGACAGGAAGTGGCACACCAGTTAACAAAGGGTGCTTAACATGCAACAAGAGACAAAGATGAAGTGCCACTGTGCTCGAATACCCAGACTACTAGAAAAGAGTCTGAATAAACAGAGCATCACAGTCGCAGAGCTGTTTAGGCAACAAAAGGAGGACTGACACAATATTAGGAAAGTGGTCATAATGTGCAATATGTCTGATATGTGCGAAATAATGGCCATTAATCTTAAATTCAGTATCGTCAACTCTTCTGGGAAGCCTTTCTACTAGACACTGGAGTGTGTGTGTGTGTGTGTGTGTGTGTGTGTGTGTGTGTGTGTGTGTGTGAATTTATATCCTGCACCGATTTTGCAGGGAAAATTGAGACTTTACTTTGAGAAAGTGTGTCCACATACTTTTGGC
>JAYDZG010000036.1:2963796-2974385 GCA_034509265.1 Microcambeva bendego
ACTACAGAATAAAGTGAGTAAAATAAAGTCTCGTGAGTGAGTCTGAAGAACAAAGTTTGGTTCCAGATTTCTGGTGGACATCCACAGCCAGCTCATGGATTTGATCTGGTCCATTTCCAGCAGCTCACTTGATTTAACATCATTAACACTGCAGTACATGGATGACCGGGCTGTGTGGGTTGGGTGGTTTGTATTTTTACTTATGAGATCCGCATGTCCACAGGAAGTTCTCCACCAAGCTGACCATGCGCCGTCACATGGGCATCCACCAGGAGGAAAAGCCGTTCGAGTGCCCCCACTGTCATTACAGCACCAGGTTGAAAGCCTCCCTCATCCAGCACCTGAGGGTCCATACAGGTGCACTAAATCTTATACATTTCTTTCTTCCAGCTGCATTACTTATTTGACAACCCTCCTATTTATCCGGGCTTGGGACCGGCACTACAGTGCACCAGGTCTGGGCCTAGTAAATAGTAGCAAGTTTCAAGCTGTGCTACCTGGGTATTAATTCTAATAACATATCCTTCTCGTGAACCAAATATCGTGTCTCGTCACACCCCTAGTTTTCATTTATTAGGATAAATAGGGGAGGAGGAAACTCACACAGAGGGCACAAGGTTGTCATGCCATCTGACCTCCTTAATTTTAGTTAAAAATAACAAAAGAACTATTTTCTCTCGTGTGCCGGGAATAGGTGAGAAACCTTACAAGTGTCCTCAGTGTTCCTACGCCTCCATCGACAGGAGTTCACTGCGAAGACACTCACGGACTCATACTCAGGAGAAACCGTACAGCTGCCAGTACTGCCCCTACAGCTGGTAAACACACACACACACACACACACACACACACACACACCTTGTTCCTGGTCCGGGTCATGGTGATCCCATCTGTAAACTGTGTCTCCTCTCTGGCAGCATCCAGAAGAAAAGCCTGGACCTTCACTCACGGCGTCATCACACCGGAGAATCTTTTCCCTGCCAGCTGTGCCACTATTCCACGCCGGACCGCCAGCTGCTTCTGCGCCATGTCCGCAAACATCACAGCACAGAGAACGCCGGCATCGGGGCGGATACTGCGCCGTCTTCCAAACCATCCCGAACCTGCAAATAACAAGAACTCTTAATAAAAAATATATATTTTTTAAACAAGACTCACTTTGTTCTCATTATTCAGAATTCAGTTGTTAAATAATCTGTTCGTTGGGGGATTTATTTCGACACGGTCAGCTGTGCAAGAGAGTAGAATAGTTCGTCTTGTTTAGTGGTTATTTAGTAGAAAAATAATAATCGATAAATATACTTGTTTGTGAGCACCCGGTTGTGGAGGCTTGACGTTACCACGGTGGGACCAGATTGTCCAGAGAGATTAAGATGCATTCTTTGCACTGCCTGGGTTGCATAAAAAGCATGGACGAATCGTGGTGTGATTTTTATCTTCCTTTGCGGTTATACCAGGCTTCTATTTTATTTATTTTTTTCTATTGGTGTGATCCTTGCAGAATGTCACAGTGAGCAGCCGTACTTATGTTTCACTGTTTGTAGAGAGTTTTGTATTTTTCTGGACAGAACACGACATCTCGTCTTTTGGAGCAGTCAAAGGACAGGCGAGATGTCATCGTTCACCCTAATGAGACCCTACGACAGTCACGTTTTACTGATCCCAGATTTACTGTTTCTAAGAGACTGGAAGAAATGTTGGAATGCATCCAAACTCAAGTCAAGCCAGATTTACATGGCACCACTGTCCCAGGCTTCGTTTATAGGGTGGCATTCCGTTACTTCTAGCGAACAGTTTGGTCCGTTCTGCCTCATACGTACTTCACATCGCTAACTTTTTGGAAATGGAACACGACCCTGGGTGTAAATCGGAAGTTTTATCATCTAAATTTAACGCAGTCGAAGAACTGGGTGAGTAATTATTCTATTAATTCTATTAATAGAATTCTATTAAGACATTTTCTTGCTTAGTGGTTAGTGGTTAGGACTAGTAATCTGAAGGTCACCAGTTCAAATCTCCTCACTGCCAGGTTGCTGCTGTTGGGCCCTTGAGCAAGGTCCTTAACCATCATTGCTCAGACTGTAACTGTACTGTAAGTCACTTTGGATAAAGGCATCTGCGAAATACTGAAATTGCTGAAGAATGAATACTGGTTTTGTTTGTTACTAGCAAACAAAATTACATTCTAAATACGTTCCTCAAATGTTCTATTTTGGTTGAGGGAACATTATTTTGTCTAACTTTCTTAATGCTTTCAGAACGGTTTTTCCCCTTATTTATTATTTATTTATTAGGATTTTAACGTCATGTTTTACACGTTTAGTTACATTCATGACACTCGGGTATTCATCACTCAAGGTTCATCTGTTCACAAGCTTATATTAAACACAGTCGTGGGCAATTTGGTCTCTCCGATTAACCCGGCTGCAACTCCACACAGAAAGGACCTGGACCGTCCCATCTGGTGATCGAACCCAGGACCTTCTTGCTCTGAGGCGACAGTGCAACACACCAAGCCACCGTGACACCCTTTTTTCCCTACAAATTATAAAAAGGTTTAAAGAACGTCATTTGAGCGTTGTCTTAGGATATTATAAATAAATACAATTTTGGTTGTATGAATGTTTTATTCGAACGTTCTTTTGTTTTTCTGCCTAGTATTTTATTAAAATTTTAGTTTAGAAATATTAGAAAAACGTTCATGTAACATCGCACTTGAAACATTTTTATCAAGGCCACGTAACGGTTGTAGAACGTTCTACTGACGTTACTGTGAGAACGTTTACATAATGCTAGTGAACATTGTGGGAACGTACCCTGTTAGCTGAGAATGTGGTCTTTAAGTTATGCCTGATCGGTGATGTCAGAAGGTAGAAAATGACCTTTTACTTCTAAGACATATTAAAGAAAATGTTCCCCTTGTAGCCAACACTATGAAGGCTGACAGATCTAAAGAACAAACACTGATGGAAAGAAGGTTGGATGAAGCGGAAGAATTACTCACCAGGATTATCAACATGTGTCACCAGGTATAAAATCGAATCCACTCGTTTAGCTCATTTTCAAATGCACAGATTTCCTCTCATGTTTCCTTTTGTTCTGCAGTATTCTCGGTCCGAAGCAGAGCTCATGATGTCTGAGGCGTCCCCGCTCGATCAGGTGGATGAATACACAGCCATGGATGAATCGGTTCAGCCTTTCAGTCCGGTTACCACGGCAGGTTTGTTTTTATAGACAGTTTACCAGAACTTCGGTCATTGTGAGATCGTGTCTGGAGTAGATAACATACAGAAGTTTGCTTTTCAGAAGTATGGAGGTCTAACGGATTCTGCTTGGCCTGTACTGAGACTATTCATTACGATGCAGATTTAATAAAGGAACGTAAAAAGGGTGAATAAAATTATTAAAACTTTTGGCTTATACACCGGCGAGTCACTACCATCACCACCATGCACTTTCGATGAATAAGGTGAGGCAGTTACACACGGCTAAATATACACCACACTGGTTGGAAGAGCATGACTGACACTTCCACCCAAGTACCACCCTGACCCCCTAATTCTCCAAACTTGAACCCAATTGAGTGTCTGCTGGACCATCTGAATGGTCGACTTGGTTTTGTGGATCCTCCCCCATGCCTTCTCCAGCAGCGATATGATGCACTGCAGTCAGCACAGCTCCAGATATTTGTGACAACCTACCATGGCCACACTTAAAAAAACCCTTTCTTTAAAAAGACCTGGAATGCTGAATCATCTGACCCCAATAGAGGTTTACACTAAGTAATGGTTCACTCTAGATGCCTCAGAGCCAGGAGGTTCTGCTGCTGCTGTCCGCTAGCTGCTGTCTGCGATGCAGTTGGATGCTTTCTGGTGGTCAGAATAATGTGACTCGACGGTGTAGGACGTGTGCTGTGACAGACAATTAAAAACATCACGACGGGTTCATCATTATTTTCAAACAAATGCTAAGAATTTTCTTGTTTTTAACTTTCAGGTATTGATCAGATCTTGGAGAAAAATGGAAATATGGGATCATAAAGAGAGAACCTGACGGACGGCACTAGGTTGGCTGTATTTCCTGTTCTACATAAACCGTGCACCATTGATTCAGCTCAGCAGAGCCACTCAGACGATCTATATGGTTTGTTTTGGGTCAGAATGGAACTGTTCTCTATTTGTGGCTTACATGTTCCCCTAAACACAACCGGCAGTGACAGTTAGTCAGTTAATGAGTCCTGAAAATCCATAGATGGTCGTGACCCTGTTTTGGGACACAAACAGCTGAGGTGATTTTGGGGAAAGTCTGGAAGTATGTCGGCAAAACATAGAAAATGCAAATAATTATAATTTAAAAAAAACATTTCTTACATTTACTTACTTACTTACAACTAATTGAACTTATGTTATTTTATGTCTGCTTGATTACTAATCATTCCTGCATCACATTTTTAAAAAGTTGGGACAGTAAAGCATTTATCACTTTGTAATGTTGTAATTCCTTTTCACCTCATTTAAAAGACAGATGACACCAAGTCCAACAGGTCCGGCTCTTCTTCCGTGATGTGCATTGTTTCTCATGCATTTGCCGACATAGCCTTTCTGGATGCCGTTTTTGTACCAAATCATGATTGCAATCACCTGTTTGAAATCACATCATTATTTCCAAATGAAGTTGAGAAGAAAGAAACAAGACATATATTAGAGTTCATGAGTTCAATATGTCTGCAATGATATGAAAGTCAAGTAAACACTGTACAGTATGAAACACTGCATTGTCCATATTGTCCCAACTTCTTCTGATTTGGGGTTGTAGAAATTAAATAAATGAAAGTCCTAGTGCATCTATTTGAAAAGTCTTTGCTTTTAAAATCCACATAATCAGTTAGCTAATGTTTAATCAGTACATGAGGGAGATCAATACTATCCTGTGAGCACCAATCGATGAACATATAAAAGGCTAACATTAGCAACTATTTCAGGAAAACGATTGCAGGGGCTTTTTAATTTAGCCTAACCTTGTTTGGGTTCTCTTTATGAGTGTAAGATCTACACGATGAGCATCCAGACAGCTCACACAGAGCACCTTTGCGACCCCAGGGATTCAAACTGCACGGCAGGGTTCACAGAGTCCCTGAAGTATGACATCCACCGACATGAGCTCACGCGTCTGTTCCCAACAGTAGACGTCCCGGACCACGCTCACTACATCATCGGATCGGTAATCCTCCTGGTGGGCATCACGGGCGTTGTCGGAAACGCCCTGGTCATCTATGTATTCTGCCGCAGCCGGTCGCTACACACTCCAGGGAACATGCTGGTGGTCAACCTGGCCGTCTCCGACTTCTTCATGTCGCTCACACAGTCACCCGTCTTCTTCGTAGCTAGCATGCACAGGCGCTGGGTGTTCGGCGAGCTCGCGTGTGAGCTCTACGCTTTCTGCGGGGCACTTTTTGGGATCTGCTCCATGATGACCTTGACGGCCATCGCCGCAGATCGCTGCCTGGCTATAACGCAACCGCTCGCTCTGCTTGGAAAGGTCAGCCGAGGCCGAGCCGGCAGAGTCCTGGCGCTCATCTGGGTTTATGCTCTGAGCTGGAGCCTGCCTCCTTTTTTCGGCTGGAGCGCCTACGTCCCAGAGGGTCTCCAGACCTCCTGCTCTTGGGACTACATGTCCTTCACACCATCAGTCCGTGCCTACACGATCTTCTTGTTCTTGTTTGTTTTCTTCATCCCTCTTGGCGTCATCGCTGGATGCTACCTGGCCATCTTCCGAGCCATTCGAAAAGCCCGTCTAGAGGTGAGGCAGCTCAATGGCGAGTCTCATAAAGTCCTTGAGCGCATGAAGGGTGAATGGAAGATGGCAAAGGTGGCACTCCTGGTGATCATGCTTTTTGTCATTTCGTGGTCGCCTTACTCCATAGTGGCACTCACTGCTACAGCTGGCTATGCTAATTTCCTCACGCCATACATGAACTCCATTCCTGCGGTGATAGCCAAAGCCTCTGCCATACACAACCCCATCATCTATGCCATCACACACCCTAAATACAGGGTTGCCATTGCACACTATGTTCCCCTTTTCCGCTCTGTCTTATGCATTGGTAAGGACCCAGGTGCCTCATCTATCTCCATCAGTAGCAGTTCCTCTCATCGCCCAACCCTCGCCAGCCAGAAAGCCCTGGGTGTCCGCATCGGCAATGCAGCTCAAGCCAACTGCCGCTGGGGAAAGACTCGCCTCTCTTCTGCCTCTGACTCAGATTCCTACTGGACGGAGAGTGAGGCTGATGCTTCCAGTGCCAACTCTTTGCCCTTTGCCAGACGAGTATCTACTGAGATTTCTTCAGACACTGCAATTCCTCCAGAGCTGCCTGGGACAGGGAATGATATTGGGCTGAAAATAAAGCAGGCTGACAGGATCAGAGGTATCCCTGTGCACCCAGGTATTCTGGAACTTAATGTGTCTGAAGGAGGAATGCTTTATGAGGCTGAGACTTACCTCCTGTCAGATAACCAACATGATGGCTTGTAAAGGACTTCATCAAAGTGCATTGTTGTGCATTGTTATGGACAATTTGTACTGATTATTTATGACTCCATTGATAAGAAACAGATATTTCATTAAATAAATCATTTTCTGTCAGAATGTTTGTGGTGTTTTTGCACCATCATGTGGATCTTTGATGGAAATATTTCAAACATGTTTATACATTTGATAACCATCTTTATTACTATGTATTTTATATTACAAATCTATATAATTAACCTAATTACATTACTTTCTAAATATAATCTTATTATTTTATTTGTGTGATTTAGATTTCAAACAGTATATTAAGCTATATCCTTAAGCCCCTTTTAACAAGAAAATAAGTAGTTTGTTGGCACTTTGTACAGAGATAAATACATTTTCTAAAAAGGACCTTTTTACTGTCTCTTTTATTTTATATGATGTGTCATTAAAACCAGATTTGTAAATAATTAGCGTTTTCTCTTGCTTTGTTTTTTCTTAATGTTTTAGAAATCATTGTTCAGTGTTGTACTAGTGTTAAATTAGATTTTTGGCTATATGTTCATATTGATTTGTTGTTCTTTTATGTTTAATGCATTATGTATATGGTACTTTTAACAAGTAACTACATTTAAAAACTTGTCCAGTCTACTAAATAAATCAGGGTTTTTTTGTTTACTCACATACACCATAAATGTTTTTACTATTATGAAATATATAGCTACAATGAAGACTTGTGCATTGTGTGCCGTAAACAAGTATACGATATACATTACAGCCGTGAGTTATTATACAAACTCAACACCGATACCGTTTAGCTTAGTCGCTAGTATTAGCTGCTAAACCACTCGCAGTGATGTTTGTTTATATGCGCGCTGTATTAATAACTCTTAATCGTGTTAACATTGTGATGCTTATGTTTGGTCTCTGGAGGGTTGGAGATAAATTCAGATGTTTAAAGTGGTCAGATGTCTTGTTTCTGGGTTGTTTACTTTTAACTTTGCCAGCGGTGGCTAACTCATACTATGTACTTGTGTTTATTTTTTGAATAAATATTATTTCTATCAGTGACTGGAAATGTGTGTACTTCTTTATTTAAAATAAATATTTTTTTGTTTACATTCATAAACGCAAAGTCAACAGAAACGAGAATCTATTCATCAAACGGAAGAATCATTACTGCGCATGCGCAGTTCACTGGCGTAGGTTGCGCAGAGGGCGTAACCTGCGTTTGCGTGATTTGCGTTCCGCATTATTGCGGTTTCATTTCCATAAATTAGTCCTTATTTTTTGAGTGTAAAACGTACATTCTATCCAATTCCTATTAATGTTCTGATGTCTGTTCTTATTTTAACATAATAAGGTGATGGTACAACAACAAAACAGCAGGAATGGAGGAGCAAGGTGAGAATGGAGTGAAGTCTTTACAGACAATCGACCTCATTCATGAAACCTTCCTAAAACATGAGCAAACTCTTAATAAGTTCAGAGTCAACTGGACCTTCCCAAGAACCCTCCCTGAGATTCATTAGTAGAACACCTGCATGTTAAACCAATGGTTCCCAAATTGGTCTTGAATGTATGTTGATTCACAATTAGCATATAGTTAATATACTCCACGCCCATAAATGACAAATGACCACCATGTAAGGCAGCCCACAGACTGAGAAACGAGCAGTAATCTTCCAAAAACAGCAAAAGAAAAAAAATGATGATTAAATTGACATTTTATTGAATAGTTCTTCCTATTTATATATGCAAATGCATCACTGAATGGTGCCTTGATGCAAATGTGTGCTCAGTTGATGGTTATAATGATTTTTTGAAAGTTTGCAATGGCATAGAAATTCAGATTGACTTACAGCTATTGTTGTGCACTGTAGGGGAACTTTATAAGGCCAGGCATTAGGCGGATTATGGTCTCTAAACCCCTGGGATGATTCTGCTCATTGAGGGCTGAGAAATCCCTGATCGGTCAACAATGTTCCAGCAGCCAAAAATCCAAGCACATATAGTACTCGTACAGACACGGAATTATCATGGCAGCGATTAGACTCGCGTTTCCATGCTGGCTCTAAATGCAAGTGTGCGCCTCAGTAAACGAAATCTCCAAAGACCCGATTTCTGTGCAGAAACCCTTCTGTTAAAGAATCTAAGCTCTTTTAAAGTGAAATAATCAACAATAACCAAGTAATTAATTGACCACAGGTCTTTAAATAAGCTATCACCCAATTGCTCGATAGGTTCAGACTGGTGGAAGTTTCTCTGAGTGACAGGTTGAATGTAATTTCATTAGATTTTATTTTGTAATGCCGTATTTAATATTTAATGATTTGGTTAATGCACACTTTATGCATGGTCAAGGGCAGATGCACATTTTGTTCCTACGTATGGATGTTTTGAGATTCCGAAAACTTTAATGAATTTAAAAAAAAAAACACTTTGAGATGGATTTATGTGGAAATATGTTCTGCTTGTATTTCATGAATGAGGTTCATTGTCTCTACTTTCAAAGCTTCTTTAAATGTACAAATGTTTTTGGGCATTTTAACTATTAAATATGTTTAAATAATAATTTCATCCAGTATGAATCTGATTGTTTCGACAAGTATATAGATACTAAATAGTGATAATGATGATAATAATAATAACAATAAAATAACATTTTACACAATTCAGCCACACTTTTTATTTTAAATAATTAAAAAATGTAACCTAGACCTAAACAGCTTTTTCATGCATAAGCTATACAGCTACAAAGTCGAAATACTGTGTTTGTTAGCTGAAAATAGTGTCATTGTCATACTTTTCTTTGGTTATGTACCCCAATCATCTGAATATTATTTTAGGAAGGGCCTGGTCTGGGTCAAAGTGGAACTGGCACCACATCGATACACTGTTTGCAAGGAAGGAGTGCACGATGTTCAGTGTGTCATGCATATATACATGAAATAATTACATTAAAAATAGACCTGCACATAATATTTGAAGTTTGCATGTTCTCCCCGTGTGTACGTGAATCTAAACGCACCCAATCGGGTTAATCAGAGATCCTCAAAAAACGCTAGGTGGCAGTGTAAATGTTTGCCCTGTGATGGACTGGCAACATTTCGCCAAGTGAACTGGACCCACCGCGACCTTGCACGGGATAAAGCGGTGGTAAATGTGAATGAATGAACGAATGTTAAAATTGCGTTGTAGCCGTTGGAACAGGCCGTATTTCAAATTCCGTACTTGTGATAATTGAAGGGTACTAGGGACGCTGTATAATAACGGTTTACGCACCCTATGTATGGCACTAGAGACGAGACACTGTTGCAATTTCGTATTCGGCCTTGAACGTCCACCGGAAGTGCTGAAGAAAGCTATACTTTATACAGCCGCTGCGTTTTTGAACAGGCAGCGAAGACTCGTTTAATTTAAATATTAATGGCTGTCAGACAATAATAAAAGTTGTAAATATGGGCGACGATGGCATGGATTATAACATAGTTTTTCCAGAGCCGCATATATCAGGTACGGTTTATATAAACGGCGTTAGCCAGGAAGCTAATAATAGTAAATGACAGCTCAATACGGTTACTGTCAGGCTAGCTCTGGTAGCTCGATGCTATTGTGTCGAAGCGAAGCCACTTTTATTGTCCATCGCTGAATTATGTCATAAAGCTTTACAATGCGTTTTTTTATTTGAAATTTATGTATTCAAATTCTATTAATTTTTTTTACTGATATTAGACATAATGTCAATCAGAAAAGCCCTGCATTGCAGAAAAACGAATTTCGTACAATATCTTATTCACTCTTACATTGAGTCGTTCTTAATGGAATCGACTCTTTGACTCGGTTCCCACATTTGAATCCCTGTATTGACAACGCCACATTAAATCTTTATACCGCCATTACGTCCAAGTGTATAACAACACTCCTCCTAGTTATGGAGTTTTTTTTCACGGACGGTGGTAGGAAACCGGAGCATCCATAGTAAACCCACGCAGGCACGGGGAGAACATGCAAACTCACAGAAAGGACCCTTATCACCCCACCTGGGAACTGAACCCAGGACCTTCTCGCGTCCATGA
>JAYDZG010000036.1:2978098-2989947 GCA_034509265.1 Microcambeva bendego
GAAAGGACCCTTATCACCCCACCTGGGGACTGAACCCAGGACCTTCTCGCGTCCATGAACGCAGAAGAATTTGATTTTAGGAACTGATGCAATCCTGACAATAACAGAAAAAAATCTCTTTGTTTCGATTTCAGAGAAATATTGGCTCAGGACGAAGGAACCTGTTGTTATTCTATTAGGCTGGGCTGGCTGTAAAGACAAACATCTGTCGAAGTACAGCTCGATTTATAATGAACAAGTAAGCCTTGATCTTTACATCCAATGTAATAATGATCACACAAATGGACCATATTTTACCCTCTACAATCATTTCAGGGGTGTGTAACCGTCCACTATACGGCTCCCTTGAAGACTGTTTTCATCTCGGAATCATTCGGCTACAAAGAGCTCCGAAGCACGGCGCACAGACTGCTGGAACTCCTCTACGACTACGAGGTGGAGAACAACCCCATCTTCTTTCACGTCTTCAGCAACGGCGGCTTC
Organism: Microcambeva bendego; assembly: GCA_034509265.1. Classification (NCBI taxonomy): domain Eukaryota; kingdom Metazoa; phylum Chordata; class Actinopteri; order Siluriformes; family Trichomycteridae; genus Microcambeva; species Microcambeva bendego. The sequence continues at coordinate 2,978,582 of JAYDZG010000036.1, forward strand.
ATGCTCTACCGCTACATGGTGGAGCTCCTACAGAGCGACCGGCAGTTCAGCTCCCTGTGCGTCGTAGGCTCGGTCGTCGACAGCGCCCCGGGCAGCCAGAACGTCCGAGGTGCCCTGCGAGCCCTACAGACCACGCTGGGCCCCAAAGTCAACGTGCTCCTGCGCTGGTTTCTTCTGTCTCTATTCGCCGTCATGGTAGTCCTGCTCAGGGTGGTCCTGTACCCCGTGACCAAATACTTCCACCGAAACCACTACGACGCCATGATGGAGCGGCCGGCGCCCTGGCCTCAGATGTACCTGTACTCCAGGGCGGACCGGGTGATCCGACACGGCGATGTCGAGAAAATGGTCCGAGCTCTTCGGGAGAAGAGACTTCATGTCGAGAGCTTCGATTTCATAACGCCGGCTCACGTCAGTCTGTTCCGTGACTGTCCTGAAGACTATTCCAGCAGGTGCCGGACTTTTCTGACCGGCTGCATGACCGACTCTGAGGGGACCCGGACGAGGAGGCGCTTTGAAAATTGATTTGCTGATCTTATAGACACAGGCGTGGGGAAAAATATCAAATTATTATTTTTTTGTATGTGTTTGACCAAAAGGAGCAGCGTTGTTTTATTCTATTTCAACTCTTATTCTAGTTTATAGAAAAAAACAACACTGCTCATTTTCATCAAACACACACACACACACTTATTTTTTTCCCATGACATCATCATTGTGCTTCTGTGTTCTGATTGGCTGCTTTAATGAGTGTGTGGTGTGTATGTTTCTTACATTGTGAATAATTTAAAGCTGCTGTAAATGATTATCCCAGTGTTTGTATTAATACTACTGATCGACCAGCTGACCTTATTTGCATTTATGGGGTTTGATTGGCTGTTGAATTGTAATAATCAGTATTTATATGGTATTGTTTGTAACGTTATGCTAGAACTGTTAGTTTAATCTCATTTTAAGTCTAATACATTTTTCAAAATGAATCTGCTCGTGTGTTTTACTTTGGTTCACTCGTGTGTTCTGAAATAAAGGCTGAGTTCACTTTAATACGGGCTAATTGGGTCGCTATTTGGACTGTAGAACATGTGATGTAACTGGAAGATCTCAATATGATTGTTTTTATTTACAGCTAAAGAGGTACACCAGGCGGTATTGGTGCTGCACATCTTAAAGGTGTAAGTTCAACCGAAGACCGAGAGGCTCCGGACCAGCCGTGACACAGTTCAAGATAACGCAGTTTTGGGTGAGAAACTAAACAATTAACGCACAAAAGGTGTTTATTTTCTTTAAAGTCGACGAAATTAAATCAGCACCATCATGTCCAGCAGGGGGCGGCATTTCTCACTTTGACAAACCTGCATGTTGGTTATCTTATTTATTTATTCATGCAGTTCCTGTTAACATTATTTTCAGACCCAAGATGGGTTCACAACGCGCGCTGAAGATGGGAGATGGAAAAAATAGGTTAAAAGCTATGCAGTATTTATTGTCACCTTAAATTTGCATAAATTAGCATTACATAAGTAATTAAACCCTCTCGGTTACTGAACCATGTGAAACAGTTCATTATATTAAACTGATGAGCTAATCTAGCTAGATAATCATGACCAGATTTAATCATTCATGTTGAAGATTTGTACAGGAACACAAGCGCACAAAAAGTTATCTGTCTGACAAGGCTTAAAAAGCCAGTTATAAGCCTCAGGATCCCACTGAGCCACAGCAAGAGCCAGTATCAAACCTGATGGAACTTGGAAAAGATGGATTGTTGCCCTACCTGTATTCCTATTTTCTGTTCAGAATTTTCTCAATATGGCAGTATGAATAATAATAATAATAATAATAATAATAATAATAATAATAATAATAATAAAATGCTGATCTGTTTTATTCTGCTGCATAAAATTATGAGAAATGTATCATGTTGAGAATTTTTTATAATTAAAAAACATCTTCTGCATATAAGGTTGAAATGTCAAATTAATTTTCATTATTGCTTTTCCTGGTCAGACTCACAACTGTGTGCACTTGGAAACACCCTGGATAAAGGCAGGAATACATTAGACAGGGCGCCAGTCCACGTCCTGTTTGTTTTCACTGGACAAAGGTCTGTGTTCAGCTCAGAATAGTGACAGAAGGCATTACAATCCTGAAACAAATTATGTGTAATATAAATGTCTTTTTTGGCCTTAAATGTACAATGTCTGTAATATTTTACAGCCATTTGTAATGTGGAAATGAATAAAGGACACACAGAATAGTGCTACACATTTTCTTTTTACCATTATCGATCAATTTCTTGATTGATTGCAAATCAAGTGATGAAAAGCTGCCTTCTGGCCTTCAGTGAAACCTCTCTTCTAGAAACTTTATTTGATCTCATTTATGTAACACAGCTGCATAATAGACAGCACTCCACAAAGGTAATGCCAGGGGAGAAAGTGCCAAAATTACCCTCAGAGTTAATGAAGTCTCACAGTGTGATGTAGGCAAATTGCGGTGGAAAGGGGTCAACAAGCCTTTTCAGCCCCCTCGTCCGTGTAAAATGGCTCCTGTCAAGATCCGAGCATTAGGAGACGCTCACGCAGCGAGCTGACCACAAGAAGGATCAGGTTGAGAAGTCACTTTTTGCAGTGACGTCTTCCCAGCTCACATTTTTATGAGCTGTGAGAATTTTTATGGAGCTAAACTTTTTCATATTCTACAGTCGACCGAAAATGTTTGCATCAGGTATGTTTTTAAAATGAAAGAAATGAAAGAAGTATGACTAAGAGAGGGTCCAATAGCTGCTCCAAAATACATAAATGCTAAAGGTGGCCATCCAAGTTATTAAAGAATACCTTACATACATAAAATGCACTTTAAATTGGTGTAATTTAGATATTTTTTGGTTATTATCTAATCATACTCTGACCCATGGACAATAAACATCTGTAACAACTGTTAAACACGTGCCTCATTTATATTGGCTTTCCAATGCTCATAAAGGAAAAAAACAGCCCCCAAACCTCACAGATCATTCATCAAAGTAATTTTCTTACTTTTCTCATCTGACCAAATCCGAGTTCCAGTAATGTTCACCAACCTACAGGTGCTTATATTGGTTTTTAAATAAATGATCATACCAGTCATTTTGCCTGTTGGCATTATGGATGGCCTCCAATTACCCAAATCTTTGTCCATTTATTTTTGAGAGTTTTTTCCCATTTCTAACCATCTGCCATGCTAAGATTGTGCCAGTATACTCAAGTATCCTTTACCAAGTATAACATGGTTCAGTTGTTTAAACTTGTCAATTATTGCCATAACAATGGATCAATGCATTTACATGTATGTAGCTGTTTGTTAAAGTAATTGGGCATGAAGATCAACATTTCATTTTATTTGCATATTTATTATATTACATAATAATAATAATAGAGAGAATTTGGCCTCTGTGTTGTAAAGGTCTACTGCCTCACTTTATAACGGTAATAACATGTAACATGTTTAACAGAAACTATATTTGTAACGGGTTTAAAAATAATTAGAATAATTATAGTCCTTAAATGAGTAATGTGCACTAAGATCTTCAAGAAAAACGACAAAATAAATCCAGTCAGGACTTAATAAACGTAATAAACCAAGTTCAGTGGTTTCTGGTGAACTAAGTACAATCTTCTTGTACTTCGATAGATGGCACTGTCAGCTAACCCTGGTTTACACTTCTCAGCGATCTCTATCATGAACGTCACTGAAAAGCACAAACACACATAAACTTGGACTCAAAAATACTCCAGAAACAGACGATCACCAAAAAACATCAAATTTAAACACTAATTGGTCTTCCTTTCATTAGCAAGCAAATCAAAAACTTCGTGAAATATCTCATTCGTCCAGCTGTAACTTTGGAGCTAATCACCATCTTGTATTAGCATCATCTTGTGTAGCATTAGTGTTTGTAATGAATGTTTCTCATTAAAAGTGGTCTACAATATAAAAATATACAATAAAGTGTGCATCTCCTGTCAAATGTATTTGTGCATGGATATAAAGACATTTTATTTTCTGAATAACCAAGGCTAAAATGATTGTGATTACTAGTACACTAGTCCTAGTGTTGCCATTCTCCATTTTAAGAATTCCCAACATCTTGCAGCAATAATCTCAAGTAGCTGAAAATGACATAATTGTAAAGATTTATGTAACGTAATTATTAACATATTTTGCATATACTGTCTTTGTCTTGTTTGGATTTCACTGATGCGATCATATTGCAATACAAGTTTAATGTCCCTACAGACTATATATTTACACGTCCAGGGTTGTTGGTGTTCACTTCCACGAACAGTCATGATGCTCCAAGTTTAATTCCTTTCGCAGCATTTAAAGCTTATCTGACATAATATTGATGTCTTTTATCCCACTGGAACAGAACCGACCTGGAATTAACATGTTATCTTGATCAACCTTGTCCTTTGGATATTATCTCCTCTGTATCATGTGTGATATTTACAAGGCCATTCATATGCACCGAAGGACATTTGTGATATTTTATGGGTTTTAAAAATAGTAAAAAAATGGTTTGGTTTAGTATTAAAGCAACTAAAGTGATAGAATCTGTTTAAACACTAATAAACAATCAATTTCACCTGTGAAAAAACATGTCAAAGCAACTGTGTAGTAAAATCTCACTCCTTATTTCTGATCATTATGTTTTTTTTAATGCATACATTAACCACTTTCCGTAGTGTAATGTTTGTAAAATAAATCTATTTGTTCAAAGTAAAACCTTTAAAAAAAGAATTGTAACGGCCTGTATACTATGCTAGCTCAAACATGCAGCCTCAGAAATTGACTTTAATATTGCATAAAACTGTAAATGCGATATTTTAGTATATATGTTCAGTCGGATACCAGAACATTAATGGTGGGACAGAATATGATTTTATAAGAGAAACAGTGCAGAAATATACACAGTGTTACGTGCCTAATTTCTTTTACAGTAAGAATAATACAGAAAAGGGCTTAAACACCATTTGAGATTATTTTAAATGATCAGCTTCACTTGGTTACAATACCAAGAACAGGATAAAGTTTAGCATAGATTTTGGTAAATTTGTCAGCTTAGTAGCTTGTTTCACAATATTAAAAAACGTTGGCAATTGAGTTTTCCTTGGGCATTGTGTTAACAAAATCATGGCTGACAGTATATATCAGATCTAAACGCTCTGAGATCACGATCCTCCTTCCTAAAAGCAGTGTTTCTGAATTTTATAGAGAGTTTGATGTTAAAAGGTCAGATTCTCCAGTGTTAGTGTCATCTTTTGTTTTTCAGCCTTGAAGGCTCGGAGGCAGGAAACAGGCGCCACACATCTGCCCGTGTTTGTCCTTTTGCTCCGGCCAATATTTACTTACAGCGGTCTCGTCGGCCCTTTTCCTCTGCACCTGTTTTTGGCAGGGCTTAGGTGTAATGGAGTCTCGAGTCAGCCCTCTTTTTTTACCTCTAATGAGCGAAGTGTCCCACTGAAGGGCCCCATGGCTGACGGGCCCCCTTCGTGAATCGGGAATGACATACATCAAGCCCTCCACTGATTGAAGATTTGAGAATTTTTCCCCAGTGTGGCTAACCAACACACACACACACACACACACACACACAGGTCCTAGTTGTGGTGTCTATTGGAGTATGGGGCGAGTGAGGCCTCGTTCAAAGTTACTATGCTGCACAGATTGACTTAAACCGAGAACCTCTGGCTCACACAACCCGGCCCATGATAAAGCTCTACCGAATTAGACTTCCAAACCAAGCTTTCGAAACACACCCACACACACTCAACGCATTCGACCATGTACATGCATGACAAAGTGATGTATGAGCTATGGAGGAAAAGAAACAGTGTGCCCGCTACCTGCATGTATGTGTGTGGATGCTATGACAGTTCAAGCACACGGTCGTGTAGTCTGGCACAAAGCCGGCTCACCCTGTGTGGGATTGTATGTGCGCGTATGTGCTTAATTTGACAGCGGGGGGCGAGGCGCATATAGGGCGCAGGAAGCGAACGCCTGTCTAATGAAGGGGAGAGGAGTAGTCTCGTATGACAGGCCGCCGGAGAGGAGGACTCGCAAAGGAGGCGCAGACGAAAGCGTTTCCCGCTTCCCTTTTTTCTCCCGCCAACAAAGTCCCTTTGTTATATATTCTGTCAACATGGTCAATTGTTCTAAGGGGAAAATAACCATCAGAAACAAGTGATACTTGCTATGGATCTTTTTTAAATGGGATTTAATGTTTAGCTTGTTTATAAGTCATTCAGGTATTAGTCTATGTTGCTCGCTGGCTAAGCTGGTCCCAGGCTCAACTTCTTCATTTACTTTGCTCTATTGGAATAGTTTATTGCCATAAAGACAAATCTGAGCACATATTATCTTTGGCATTTCTAAGAAGTACGGTCACTCACAGATTAATAGTGAATATTGAGAAAATTTTGTTCAATTACTTTGCTCTATTAGAAACCACAATTTTAAATGCAAATTACAATTCATATCAAACACTTTTTGAAGAAATAACAGTCATTGAATGAGAATATTACACCCTTTTTGACACATTTTAGTTTAGTTTAGTTTAGTCGCAAATTTAGAATGAGATTTTTATTTTTCAAAATCCTACTCTTCAATCACTTTGCTCTATTAGAATAAGCTGTGGTTTATAGCCAAAACCAGAGAATTTTAAGCACTCATTATCTTTATTGTGAACATTTTTAGTTTTACCCTATTTCATAGACCAAAAGACAATCACAGTTGTACTGTAGAATGAGGCTATATATATTTGTAGCCCTCTTCTCCATTACAATGTTTTTTTTTGAAGATTCATAGTTTTTCTCTGCATGGATTGTGTCTCTAACGATGACATTTTCTTATTTACAAACCTTGGTTACATTTAATTACATGCCTGAAAAGCATTTTCGATATTATCGCCCAGCAGTCGTCTATGAAGTAAATATGGCTAACCTTTACCTTAATACAGTTGTAGTCTTGACATCATTATTTCCCTTAAAAGGATGGGAGTGTGTTTAACACCCGTACCATTAGTAAAAATCTTATGATTTATGCAGTCGTTTCTAGACTAATATTGTACAATGTTGCCCGGCAAGCCTATTCATCTTTAAGACTGATGAGAGGAGGTTGCTCTCTATGCAAAATGCATTAGGCCCAAATGAGGAGTCTATTAGTCAAATCGGGCTGATAATTCGTTAGTCAAAGCTCACTAACTAAGCAGATCTGGACGTCATTGGGACGATGAGCCGCGAGATACCACGGCTTTGGAGAATTCACGTCAGATACACATTGCTTATCTGCATATTCCTTCACTGCCTCACACACAAAGAGGAATATGTGTAGAAACACACTGGGGACTCATAACAGAGCTGTTTGTGAGAGCACTGCCTATTCATCACCGCTTAATTAACACATACGGCTTTTATCTGTCCCACTCAGCAAGCCGCGTTTGCTTCCCGTAGTGCAACACGGACTTAATATGGACCGACTGGCGATGAAATAACTAGTGACTTTTATAACGCGGCAATGCTCGGAAGGAATAGTTGGAAAGGAAGACACAGTGGCACACGATGCTGTGCTAGAAACATTTAATTTAAAGGACTCAAAATCATTTAACATAACGGATCATTCTTTTTGCTCTGGAGCTGAGGCCAGATTTGGCCTTTTAACTGAACGTTCATCATCAATCTGGTGTTTATTTAATAATATTTGGTAGGCCAATGTATTCATTACTAATTTAATTTCTACCGATAGTTATAAACCTACCCGTCGTGACCCTGTCCTGCATTGTGCATCCTTATATTCATGGAAGCACTTAAATTAAGGTTTAGATGATAAAAAGTTCAGTGGCATTTTAAAATACTTGAAACACCCAAACACTATTTATTCATTTTTGTCCTTTCGGCTGCTCCCGTTCGGTGTAGCCACAGCAGATTGTGATCTGCATTATTGATTTGGAGGAATTTTTATGACGGATGCCTTTCTTGACGGAACCCTCCCATTTATCCGAGCTCTGACCCAGTATTACAGTGGCAACACAAGTTCAGACTCTCTGCGCTGATGTGCTAGCGGAAAGTCATTCTGCTCCACCTGTGCAAAAAGCCCAAACACTGTAATTACTTCAGATTAGATTAGACAGATCAGACATTATTTATTTATTTATTGAAAAGATGTCACGTGTGGTCATCCTGAGCCTAGAGAAAGTAAGATAACCACTACATGGCCACACAAACTTGCATCTGAAGTTTTATTATTTTATTTCCATTATATTTGTGTCTTTGTATATACATATAGCAACATATGCAGCAATACAGCATCTTTCAAACCCTGGAAAATGAGTTCTCTTCAGTCAGAGTGGGAGACAACATTAATGGAATGAAATAGAGGAAGCATGACACAAGCGTGCAATTATAAGTGATAAAAGTTGGGAAGGAAAAGCTTAAAATGCTTAAATGCTTAAAAAACCTTAATAGCTTAATGTTACATCAAGGTTTCCTTGTATCATTTGAGTTTTTTGGCTAGATTTCTGAACGAGGGCAAATTTCAGGCTTGAAAGACTCTACAAAGAAAATGTGAATTTTAGGCGTTCAGCAGATTCGTCTCCACCCTGCGAGGTTACGAGCAACTTCTTGGCAGGATATGCTTACTCATTAAGAAACGCCAAAGGACACTTCATCTTTAGAATAAAGATGATGTGCGGTCAGATCGATTTGGCTCAGGTTCTTGGAGAGAGCGGATTTCTGTCGGATTGGTCGTTTTCCTTTAATTTATTGCATTAATTTTTTGCTTGCGGAATTTATTATAATTGGAAGTACTTAAGGATGAGTGGGATGAGGATTTTCCACAGCGTATGGGACGCCTTTATTTGACATACATACTGTACATCTACAGGTAACATTAGGGATGTAAAGATGCACCATGAGACTTTTTTTCACCTTGCCTGGTTGACGGTACTTCACAATGCTGCCAGGTACGGGATTTTCCAGCCAAAGTTACTATTCATTTGTATAATACATTCATATATATATATAATGTGGGATTTGTTTTCCAAATAAGGGTCGTGTATAGCTTAGTTTGGCATAATTTGTACCTACTTCAGAAATAAAAAAAGCATTATTTTATTTTATAAGAGACATTTTAAGGGAAACTTTGTCATAATTTGTCTTGTATTTTATTTTTAATTATTCAGTTTTTGAATTGGGAATGTGAACCCAGTATCGTGAATCATATTGCATCATGGGTATAGTGCATCATTACATTCCTACATTACACAAGTATATCTCTGCTTCTGGGTGGCATGGTGGCTGTGTGGAGTTTGCATGTTCTCCCCGAGTCTGTGTGGGTTTTCTCCAGAAGCTCCGGTTTCTTCCCACAGTCCAGAAACATGCAATTATTATTAATTATGTTAATTATCGTGTGCTTTTGTCTGTTGAAAATCTGATTTCCTATAATATCCCCGCTTCTTTGGAAACCATTGAGGCTACTGTGGTTCTAGAAACATGCAAAACCTTACATATTGTTTTATATCTTTCCCTGGGGATTGTGAGGTGCACTACTCTTTTCACTGCCCCCATGACTTCAATTGCCTCTCGTTATAACCCAAAACCATCACCTCAGCTGACAAAGTTAATTTCCACTAATGGTCCTTTATTCATATTATTACATTAGATCTTTTTCCTGTGTGCCAGAGTGGTGGGTCAGAGCTATTAGATTTCCCTGTAATGTGTCATTTTAATAACAGAAACCAGATCTTCTCTTCCTGATGTGTGCAGTATTTATCAGACCTCTGGCTAAATGAAACTGTCCGTCCCGTTAAACGTTGAATTCTGCACCTGTCGGCCGGTGATTTTAATATGAATTTCTTAAAACCATTATCATAATACATTGCTCATGTTGTGTCATTGCAGTTTTGCAGACTGATTTTGATTTCAGCCGTATCTGACACACGCCCCCACTGTTCGGCCTGGTGGTTAAGTGGGCAGCACCGTCGCCTCACTGCAAGGTCTCCGGTTCGATCCTAGGCTCTGAATTCCTCCGGGGTTACTATGTACTCCACTGTTAAAGTTCCCCAAGGGTCGGTACTTGGTCCGCTTAGAACGATTTAAAAAGCCAAGGATCACTGGATTTCACATAATAATAATAATATTATGACTGGTACCGATCTGATTCTGAGTATTGGTATCGATCCATTATCGGACTTTATCATTGGATCAGAAACCAAATTCTACATTTTTCTGTTACAATTATCAAACACACACTATGGTAAGAAAAGCGTGTGCTTCTATATCTCTTTTCTTTTCCCCCCACTCCTCCTATTGGCTCAGAATAGCTTCTCTCTTAAAGAGCAATTTACAGATATGGACAGAGCACATTTCATTTGTTACACAAACTGTAAACTATATTAATTACATATGAACATTAAAGCAATAGCCAAAAACCTAAATCATCATAAATCAACATAAATTATCCTATTGGTATAGGACATAAAAAACTGATATCGAGCCAGCCCTATACAATATACAGATACTATGACGGTACTATGACGGCTTGACGTTTTATTATCTTAACCGCAACTATCCTTGGGAACCTTTTACCATTATTCTCTAAGTACAGACTGTCCATACACTTTAAAGCCAGTCTGTCCTACAGCTTTTGCCTTAGTGGTGCTGCTTTAAAGTGGTTTGGGATAACGCCACTGAGAAATGGGGTCAGGTGACCCCAGAGCTGCAGGTTGAAACATGCATTTAGCTGCTTTTTTCCCTCCACTTTTATTACTACAAAGACACAGTTACACACCTGATCGCCGAGAAGTGTACAGGAATGTAGGAGCAACCAGTTTAGCCTTGAGTAGGAAGAGAAGAAAACTTCAGAATAAGAATGCTAATTCGACCACTTGTCTAATTGTACCTTATACCAGGCTGGTTCTCCTGGGTTTAATTGTGTTTAGTAAAATGAATTAGGCAATAAGAAGCACCAGATGGGTTCAGCGTAGTTTTAGGGCTATTCTACTTCATTGTTCCCTTGTTTTATCCTAATGAAAAGAAATTCGTTTGCGCCGAATATTTGTGGAGTATTTTTAGTCATAAACTCCAAGTTAACTGAATTTTTATGATTTATACGGCATTGCTGTGCAGATAATTATTGTAAATACGTATTAGTAGATAACAGAGCACATTTCGGTTTGGTGGTTAAGGTACTGGACTAGTGATCAGATGGTTGCAGGTTCAAGGTCCACAACTGCCTGGTTGCTGATATTGGGCCCTTCAGCAAGGCCGTTAAGCCTCACTTGCTCAAACTGTGTGCGCTTTGGACAATGGCATCTGCTAAATGCCTAA
>JAYDZG010000036.1:3017961-3035088 GCA_034509265.1 Microcambeva bendego
GTTTCCTACCCAATGAGTCCCCTCACACTCCTAACACACACACACACACATAAAGATACACATAATCATACAAAGATCCACACAAATTGTAACACAAAATGACAACCACACACACACACATATTCACACATTTATATGTGCACATAGTCACACACAATTACAACTATACACACACACTCATTCACACACATTTATATGTGCACATACTCACACACAATGACAACCACACACACACACACACACACACACACACACACACACACACTCATTCACACACAATTATATGTGCACATACTCACAAAAATAACACACATACAAAAATACACACAATCATACAAAAATCAACACACATTGTAACACAAAAGGACAACCACACACACACATTCATATGTGCACATAGTCACACACAATGACAACCACACACAAACATGAACACACAGTTGCGTTCACACACAAGCTATATGTTGCGTTTACTTAGTTTGTGTGTCCTACATTATACTAGTTTCTTCTTTTTCTTTATTTTGCTGCTCCTATATTCAAAGGATCACATATTCACATAGCAAATTCTTTGGCACAGATGTTACACCGGACACCCTTTCTGACACCCCTCCTTGAGACTGGTATTGACTGTGCACTCTTTCTGATTGCTATGCTGTTTCAGCAAACCCCTCCTTCTTTCCCTGCAGATCACTGACTGACTGAGATTCGAACCTTGGATCCCCAGATCTCAACAGTACTTGTTAATGTTCTTTGGTTGAATACAATCTAAAGAAGTCGTGGGAGACACAATTACCAGTTTATTTTAGTTCACAATTGTTGGGTCTGTGTTTGACCAATCTATCGTGTTGTTTTAATCTATTATAAAACTAATTCCAGTTTAGAGATTGGTCAAACACAGACATAAATTATAACTAAAATAAATGTATATATAATTATATACTATATTTATATATATAATAAATATATATTGTTTACAACGTCCATAACAAAACAATTTACTTGAACAATTTATTTTCAGTTATATTGGTGACTTTGTCACTTTGGTACATTGTGGAACTTTAAATTGTTCTATTTTCAAGTTATATTTTTAATAGTATTTTTAAATTTTATTTTCTATTTTAATATAAATGTATACTTTGTTTTACCTACTTGACGGCTGACTATTCGTCAAAGTGTTTTACTGCCAGTTGTACTATGTATGACTCCTTATGTGAGAAATAACCCTTGATTTGATTTGATTGTGTTCAAACAGCACCTGCATCTGATTCTTCACCTCAGTCGCACTCTTTCCACTATTTTTATGTCTCCCATCGACACCTACGCTCTCCTGCGGGAGTGTGAATTCCGGTCTCATTAGTCCGTCCGTACTAGTTTTACCAGCAGCAGTGATATTTGGCGGCTTGCAAGGAACGAGTCTATAAAAAACAAGTAAAGTGCAGGATGTGCGTGAGCGTACGTGCACGTGTGTGCAGGATGGGTGGTGATGGTGGGGGCGGGGTGGCTGGGTTGTAATGTCCCACCAGCCTACGGCATCTCCCACCTTTCATTCTGTCTCATTAAATATGTATATCTCATCTTCTCGTGCATCTCGGGTTGATTTGCATGCAGTAAATTCGACAGGCCTGAGAAATGTGTCCACGATGGGTTGTGCTGTTAACGGGCAACAAACAGGACGACACGGAGAGGTGAGAACGAACAGAAGAGGTCCAAACAGACGACCAGTGGACCAGTGCGAAGGTCCACTGTAACATTATTATGACCACTAGTTAAAATCCTGAGTTTACTTCTTCAGTGAGGATAGCAGCTGGGCGGACTGCGATTGACTCAAGAAGGTCCTGGTTGGTCATCACAGCATTCTAAAGCCATGCTGTCTGCAGTGCATTTTACAGGGGCAGGATGAGGCATAGAGGAGGATCCATAGAGCCTATCGAGGTGGTCCTACAGGTCCACCATTGTCTTGGAGTCTGCAGAATTATAGGACCAGGGTAGTACCTGGAAGTCTCTGTGATGCCCTTCTGACCAACGAGGTACATTTCTAGACATGTACAGGATTATTTCCGCCCAGAGAAAGTCAAGATTATTATTTGTCACCCCATGTGCGCCATTCTTTAATTCGAAAGGTATTACGACAAACCCCTACTGACCCAATGATGTGGTGATTTGGCTAAATCCAACACACTGACTATCTAAGGTTTGTGAAAGTGGTTATAATGCATTAAGAAAAGTGGAGGACTCCAGTGCATGAGTTAAATTGCCGGTTGGGATACGTAGGATGGGTGAGATCCAATAAGGGGTGCAGGTAACCCTTGTAATTGAGAGTCTGCAGCCTGTGTTGCGGCGTGGCAAAGCAACACAAAGTGCCTGTCTGCCAGCTTCACTTGTCTGCCTTTGTTCACCAGACCCAAAGATCAATCACTTTGTATCAAGTTTAAAGGAAGTGTGGGGAGGTAAGTGCTAAGATGTGCTTGTACACACACACACATGCACACACACACAGTGACCCAGTCACACATACACACACCAAGGTGACAAGCAGCAGGGACGAAGCACCGATCGATGGCAGACGAGGAAATCAGCAACAAGAAGAGGTAAAAAAAAACAATCACATATCAGATTGAAACTGACTTCTCCTTGTATCTTTAGGGCCCGGGTACAATAGATTGGACAGGAAATCCAATGGCGAGCGGAGGATGAAAAAAGAAAAAAATGGAAAGAGAGCGAGGAGAAAAAACCTCGATTGCTAATACGCTTCAGCCACGGCCGTTTTAATCTGTGACAGTGCAGGGATCTGGTGAAAACCATTATCACGTACTCGCTGTCTACGATAAGAGGACTCTAATCTGTTTGCTGGAGGTATTGAACAAATGCATTTGAGGAGCCAAGAGGCCCTGAGGTGAGGGTGGGAGAGGTGTGTGTGTGTGTGTGTGTGTTTGTGTGTTTGTATTGGTCTGATTAGAAAAGGAAAAAATGAGTATGTTAAGAATGTTGCTTGGCAGTAGAGATCGGTCTGTTGTAATAATTTGTTTTTGCAAACGTGATGTCCGTCATGCCCAGGCGTCTGAATACTTTGGGCCATATAGTGTAAGTTTTGATTATTTATGGGTTATTTATTAAGCTACACCTCCCATATATATTGTTATAACTTAATCTCAGTGATAAGATATTCTACTCCACTGTCATTGGCTGAGTCTAATTGATTGGATAGATTTAACTTTATTTAAGATTAAGATTGAGGGTTAAGGCCCTTTCTCCCTTCAACAGTGGCAACCAGTCAGTGGTGGGGCCTGAACCAGTGACCTTTTGATTTAGTCCAGTACTTTAACAATTATACTTCACCCCATGCCCAATTTATCAATGGGAAGAAACCCTTATAGTATGGAATAGAATGCCTTTATTTGTAATTGACATATACACATATGCAGTTTAGCACAAAAAATTCTTCACATATCACAGCTTGTTTGGAAGCACAGGGTCTGCCATCGTATGGCGCCCCCTGGAGCAGACAGGGTTAATGGTCTTGCTCAAGGACCCAACAGTGGCTACATAGCAGAGCCTGGATTTGAACTGCCAATCTCTGGTTGATTACCCAAAGCTCTACCCACTAGGCTACCACCGTCCCCGTGTTCAACAGTGGCAACCTTTCGATTACCAGTTCAGTTCATTAACTTCTTGGCTACAAAGATCCCAACAACACTGCAGTACCTGCTACACTCAAGTACAAAAACACACCACCACGTCATTACCATGTTGGTGTTGATGAAATAACACCCGGTCAGTGCGGGTCCAATCACGCCGACCCTGCTCCACCCGTCCCCCTGTTCTAATTGACTGTCCTGCTTTCCATGGGCGTAATCCTGGTAGCCCCCGGCTACCATTTAACCCGCACTCGGAGACCCCTCTGTGAAGCTCTAAAGATCCCGGAGCCGTAAAAGAAGAGCCACGTTATGTGCAATATGTCAAACAGGAGGACGTTTTCACTCTTTCTCTCACTGCACTGCTGAGGCCCGAGGGCATCATCCACCTCCGCTCACTAACCCTTGTATAAGTTTCCAATTCCGCCAAGCCCCCGGATTATGAAGCTTTTTTATTATTTATTTTATTTTATTGCCGGACTTTTGGGACGCTGATAAGATGGAGATGATGGGCTGCCAGTAGGTTGGACTCTGACCTCTCCGTAATGAGAGCGCTGTGCCCAGTGTGGACGAAAGTATTCGGACACCCTGTATACATTTTGAGTTCATGTGTTTTAGCCACATCAATCAATAAAAGGTGTAAATAATTCATTACACAAAGGAAATTATATACTTGTGATTGTGCAGCAACACACCGCTAGGCTACGACTGGGCTAACAATAATATCTATTGCATTTAGCTTTTATCCAAAGAAAGCAGATACAGCTCAAGCAATTGAAGGTTGAGTCTGTCTTCATTACTAGTACAGTTCACTGAGTCACTAAGCTACTAGTCCATCAGCTCCCTGAGCCGTGTTTGAATGAACTGGTACTTTAGTTGAGGCTTTCCCAGCCTTTCAAACGCCTTTCATCTTATGACCAAAAGGCACAAATTCCCATAGCCATACTTCAAAATCTTGTGAAAAGCCTCCACATAGCAAATATCACACACTTTTTTACATTTTCATTTTCAGCATTTAGCAGGTGCTTTTATCCAATTTACATTTATGACTGAACACAATTTGTGCAATTGAGGGTTAAGGGCCTTGCTCAGGGACCCAACAGTGGTAACTTGGTGGTGATGAGGCTTGAACCAGTAAACTTAATTAAGCATAGGACGTCCAACAAGATCACAGTCAGGTGTCCAAATACTTTTGGCCATAGGATATACATCTGCTCATGGGTAGAAATTGGCCTGCTAAAACCCACTCCGGCGCCTTGACAAACGTGTTAGTTTTTACGTCTTTATGATTTATTGTGCGTGAGTGATGCCCGTCTCTGGCTTCACAGCTGTCAGTCAGCCTGGGGTGAGTGCATCCTGACTGGTGTATCACGGCTGACTAATTCAGCTCCCCGACAGACCTGGCTGCTGCTCAAACGGTGAGTGGCATGTGCCATTAGGTAGGGTCAGGCTCAAGGCTGAGCCACTGGACAGTGGAAAGGTCAAGGCTTTTGTCAGCCAAACGTTCAGTTGATTCATACAGATGACAACTGGCACAGGGTTTGGAGGGGTGTACATCATAGTGTAAAGTAATAAAAAATACAAATAACATTCTTTATAAAAAAAAATATCTTGATAATAATAATAATAATAATAATAATAATAATAATAATAATAATAATAATATGAACAATATAATAACATTCTAAAAATAGAATAGTAACAAAACGAGACAAAAAACAGAAGAATGAATCATGTTTTAGTTATTACTTTTGTTAGTATTAATAATAATAATAATAATAATAATAATAATAATAATAATAATAATAATAAAAACAAAATAATAAAAAAAACATTTCATTTTTACTCTGTGAGATCCATGTTTAGGGTAAAAATAATAATAATAATAATAATAAAAAGTAATAAAAAGTAATAATAATAATAATATTTATTATTATTATTATTATTATTATTATTATTATTATTATTATTATTATTATTATTATTTTCACCCTAAACATGGATCTCACAGAGTAAAAATGACTCTGACCCTTGAGATATTCTGAACTGGACTCCAACATCATGCGTCATGTTCAGAGATGATTCCCCACAGTCACTGTCCATAATCCGTCACTGCGTGGGTTAAGAGCACAGAGTGACTCGGGTGCTTACGAATCCCCGGCTGTCGGGTCCTTCCCTCACTCGATGCATACCGACACCCACAAGTGGTGAGAACGGTGAGATCACAGACCCCGCCCCCGAACTCATGCCAACGCGCGTAGACCCTCATGCCCAGGCTCAGCTCTAACTTTCACCACACGGTGGTGAACTCTGTGGGAGATAAATGATATCCATGTACATATAAACAACATCACACAGAGCCCAGCTCGACTGTTCCTCGCTAATTCCTATTCATTTAAACGCCACATGGGCCGGCCCGCGCAGCCGGAGCCACATTCATTATTTAGCGGCTTTTGTTTATGAATAGCTTACCGGTCCAGGCCTGAGCTGGTGTAACTACGGGCCTCGTAAATCACGCGTCCGGGTCGTTCTCCTTGCCGCCCGTTCTTCTAGCCGCCCGGAACGACAGCCCGTCGTTAATTCACCCAGGAGCCCCACTTCTCCGTGTTTAATTAGTAATGAGGACAAATATTTGTTTGTTCCAGGGGCGAGAAAGTACAAAGAGATCGACGCTCGATGCCCCGGCGGACAAAATTAAAGTCGGCGTTCTCAGTCTCCCAACAAGCCTCGCTCGACGCATCTAAAGATGAGAAAGAGAGAAGTGAGGGAGGCTCGGCAGTGATGGAACGGCCCGGGGTTGAGGGTAAATACGAACAAGCATTAACAACGGTGCCAAGGCCCGACCGCCAGCGCCGACGGCGACTCCTCCCGGCTTTATTTATCACTGGAACATTCACCCCAATCGTCTCTTATTTTTTTTATCAAGCCGACTGAAAGAACACGGAACAAACCCCGGCTGTTTAACACAGTCTTGCTTATAACTAATCCCACCCTGCGTCGTCCGTCAATGTGACACTCGCGTTCCCATCGAGTTCCACTTGGGGGAATTTAACTCGCCTCTCTCTCCCCACTCTCTCAACGGCCTTAGACTTCAGAACGTAGAATTTTTAAAATATTTATTCATCACTGTGCAGTGAAATTCGTCCTCCGCATTTTTACCTGATCCGTACAGTGATACACACACATACACATTAATGAACACTAGGGGTGCGGTGAGCACACATGTACGGAGCGGTGAGCAGCCCTAGCCACGGCGCCCTGGGAGCAGTTAGAGGTTAGGTGCCTTGCTCAACGGCTCTTCAGTCGTGACCTGTCGGCTCTGGGAATCGAACCAGCAAGCTCGATTCTTTAACCACCAGGCCATCAAATAAAACTTCATTGAATCAGAACTACACTCGGACCTCCCACACAAGTCCACCGTTAATATGTAGATTTCAGAACCGGGTCGCAGGAGTCTCGCCAAATTTAATGATACCGTCTCCTTCTTGGTTTTCAAAAAGGAGTCACTTCTAGGTGGCCGGATGTGTGCGATTGATCGTCTCATGTGAGTGAAGTGCTTGAAGCCCACGCCGAGACTAAAGCCGACGACTCAGTACTCCTGAGGTTCTGGTTTGCCCTTAATACTGGCCTATAGAACCGAGTTTCCCAACTGGACTTCCAATGGTGCCAGTCAGGAGAGCAGATGATTTTAAATTCGGGACGGCAGTAGAGGGAACCGCTGTCCGAGGTCCTGAGACGAGGGGCCTTAGAACTTCCGCCAGAATTTGAAGCAAAAAGTCTTGAATGTTTACCAATCTGTCACACATTCTGTATTTACAATCTCCCATCTAAATGGGTTGCAGGAATCAAAATAAAATGATAGTAAAATAACCTGATCATGTCTTAAAATACATTTACAAACCGCATTAAACCGGTCAGTCAAAACACTGAAGTCCTTTCTTTGTACTTTCACCATTTATAAATAAAGGTTAACAATTTTGAAAAATTAAAGAATAATAATAGGTGGATTATAATAATAATAATAATAATAATAATAATAATAATAATAATAATAATAATAATAATAATAATAGGTTTTAATGAATATAATAATATTTTATAATTATAATAGTAAGATATGAAACAAGAAAATAATAATACAACAATACTAATAAAGTAACATTGTTAACAATAAAATATGAAAAATTCTAAATATATTAAAATATAAAAAGGTAAATAATAATCATAGTAATATGAACAATAGTAGTAATTAAATGATAATGAAAACTATATTATAATAAAAATTATATTAATAATTACAATTCTTATTGACAACAACAACAACAATAATAATAATAATCATAACAACAATAATAATAGTTGCTGAAAGGTTTCGCTAATTTTTTACAGTTATTACTCTATTGCCACCACATATAAATCACAGAAGAGCCACTAGTTCTGAAATATGTACATAAAATGGAAGTACATTGTTTGGATTCTTTTATCCACCTTAACTGTCCAGTCCAGTAAAAAAAAGTAAGCTCTGAGTGGACTGAAATAAATGTGTGATTAAAAGTGTTACACTCTGACAGAACAGAACTGAGGTTTCATACATCCCCATTCCTACCCAATATCAAGAGAACCACAGTCATTACACGTGAGAAGAACTTCTGTTAACACCGTCGCCCCAGCATGCCTTGCGTCTGAATTCCTCGCCCCTCCTTTAATCATCCCTGGAGGTGCGTGAGATTATGCATAACCCACACGGCATGATGCACGACCCCGCACCTCCGAGCCTGACACGCAGCAGAGAATAAAAACAACAACTTTCTCCTCTTTCTTATTCCCTCCGATTCGTCTTGCTTAAAAAACAAACAGGCCGTGAGCGGATGAATAAATAAAGGCTGCAGGATGGATGGTGCGGTACGGGGGACGGCGCGGCGGGGCCTTCGGGACCGCGGGCCCGTGGAGGAGGCCTCTCTGAGGTAGGGCTCGGGCTCCGAGGGTGGTGTTCATCATGGTGTCTATCTCTGCCAGGAGACCATCCATCACACCGTATGCATCAGCGGTCATTGGGGTAGAGAGGAGTCCTGACTCTTCTGTAGGATTGGTGGAGAGATTGTATTGGAGGTGAAATACATAGTCGCTGATTTATTAAGCCCAAAAAAAGGGCACGGGACATTTTCTTTCATCTTCATTCTAAATGTGGACGGCGTTCGATACATCTGTGGGCTGAAAGATTTATTACGATTGTGTACATTATTGTTACAGCTTCCATATATCGAGCATCCATACTGTATGGATTATAGAGCATCATAAACTACCTGGACAAAAGTATTGGGACACCCTTTCCAACTTTGCAGCAACAGTATATTAAAGGCCATTTCTAGTATCAGATTAAACTCCTTGGAATGAACCAGAACTTCATGTGAGGCTAAAATGCTGTCATGCTTTGACCAAAAGAGGACAAAGAGACCTATACGTATAGCCTCGAGCATCTTATATAGTAGTAGTATTGGTTAAGTAAAAGTAAACTGTATGCCTGAAATGTGTGACCACAGTTACCATTTTCAGTACCAGGTGGCACATTATTGTTCCTCGATCCCTCTAATTAGTATATAATAATAATAATAATAATAATAATAATATTAATAAAATTATAAGCGCCTTTCAAGACACATGAAATGACACATACTATAGTAAAACAGTACAAACAAAGAAGCAAACAAAGACGATAAATATGTAAAAGACCAAAAAAGAAGTTACAGTACTAAAACAACACATTTGGAAAAGATAAGTATTTAAAGGTTTCTTAAAAGCAAGTCGTGATGGTCACATACGGAGATACAAGGGGACAGAATTCCAAAGCTTTGGACTGACAACTCCGAAAGCTCTTTCAGCATACATGCGTAATTTAGTGGAGCAGACAGACAGAACATGAAGGACATGATCTGGACAGCAGAGCAGAAAGATAATCAGGAGCTCAGCCCTGTAAACACCAAGTTTAAAAACCAAGAGCAGTAGTATGTAGCACTAACAAGCTCCTAAAGCCTCTCTTGTACGGACCCTTTCGCGTTCTTCTCTGGCCAAAGCCTCAAGTTCATCGAGATCCTATTGCATTAATGACACAACCAAATATTTTACAAAGAGTTTCTAAAAGGTTTGTGGATGAGAAGATTCCAGGACCGATTCCTTTAACCACGGTTTGCTTGGCTTTGTTGGAAAGTCAAGTCATAACCTAGGAAGAACATTCGTCCACATTGATGTAAGACGTGATTTCCATCACGTCGAGGTGGGCTTTTAAACATTTAAAAAAGATACATGTGGATGATTCACGATCGATCTCGCACTTACTCTGTATAATTCCTCGGTTAGCCAGAAGCCGGAGTTTATTACGAGTGGTGGTTCATCCCAGTCTCCGTGTACTCCATCTACCTCCCGCTCTCGTCATCCGTGGCTGCAAACGCCGCGCTAATCCCCTCACTCGGTTACATCTTTAAGCCCTTCGGAGTTCGGGTCGCTCCCGTCCCCCCACTGTCATAAAACCCGCGCATAAAAATGAGCCGCCTGGTCGGAACCCCGTCGCCGGTCGATCCCTGATCGATAGTGCCCCCCCCCCCATGTGAATAAAAGGTATGAATAAGTCCTGACCTGGGAACGCACTGTGGTGTTCAAAGAGCAGCCGAGCAAAGGCCCGGGATCCCAGCAGTCACCTCGACCGGCTCGGTTTAAAATGCGCCGCCATTGATCAGCCGGTCCGTCTCAGGACCGCAGTGACGGGACCCAGGAGAGTCTTCTTTGTGGCGGATTAAAGAGTAACGGAGAGCGCCCGCTGGCCCCGGAGCCAGCCCAATAAAGAGCACAGGCTTTATGACAGGCCGAGCGCGCCGGCTCAATTTAGCCGCTCGATAGCTCATCTCGGGCAAATTGCCGCGTGTTGACGAGCGTGGATGTTACGATCACATTATCATCACCACCGCTTATGAGACCATGTGTCCTGAATGACACATTACACATCCCTGAATGTTTAAATGTCGTCTCAGTATGTTTTTTTCTGTTATATTTTAATTAAAAGCAACTATTGGGAGTTTAAATGAACTTCATATGAGCAGACACAGCACCCCATCTGTTAAAAAGTGACTCAGTAAAGTTTACTCGGCTTACTTTTACTTGAGTAGATTTTTTAGTAGTAACTTTACTCAAAAAAAGTAATAGTAATTTTACTTAAGTACAATATGCATTCCTCCAGCAGGCTGCATTCATATTTACATTTACATGTCCAGGATTTATCAGACACCTTTATCCAAAGCAACTTACAGTACAGTATACAGTCTGAGCAATGACGGTTAAGGGCCTTGCTCAAGGGCCCAACAGCAGCAACCTGGCAGTGGTGAGGTTTGAACCGGCTACCTTCGGATTACCGGTCCTGTACCCTAACCACTAGGCTATGGATGCACCTGAGAGGATGGCTTCATCTGAGCCGTGTCGACAGGCGCCCGGTCTGTAATTAAACATAACAATAAGCGAAGGGCCCGTGAGACAGCCTGCCTAATTAGAGGCTGAATGAGATCCTCTCCTCGCTTCCTCTCTCGTTACCTCCGGAGGCGTTCGCTAAAGAGACCACGACACGTAGCTTCGTCCGCCAGAGTTTAACTTGTTTGAGTTATCTCGGCTGAGGTGAACGACCCTACAGGGAACACTATAAATAAATGTAGAGTTCAGCATCGCTGCCTGCTTGTACGTTCCTCACATCGCACCCACCCCAAAAAAACCTCACTTTCGGGTCTAATTACGTGTTGTCCGTGCAGCCACCCAGCCTGACGGCTCGGTTATCAAAAAACAACATGGTCCAATTAACATCCCCTTAACGTAGCTGCACCAGACCCCCCGTACCCTCCTGCCCCTTTAAAAGTGCGGAATCAAAGAGCCAGGTGGCGCTCACTCCAAGGACGTAATTGGACTGCCCTCTGACCTGGTTGTTCCCGAACACTCCCCTGTGCTAACTAGCTCTTGCCGGCGCTACTCATTAGTCACAAATGGCTGCAAGAAAGAAAAAAAATATTTATATATATATATAAAAAAACATTCAAGCTTCATCGTGATCAGTTGAAAAGTTGAAATTAAAAAGCACCGCACCGCATCTTGGCTGAATCCGGGTGAAATCAGCATGTCGCACCTTTTTTTCGGGTTAGGGACGACATCGGACTGAACTTGAATGAGACGCCGCTCGTTAAATCGGCGCGTCCCGGAACGGGCGGGCGACCGACCAGATGATGTATAGCGCCACAGCATCATTAAAACTCTGTAAACGAATACCAAGGAGCCGGACGTAACTACAGTCCTTATTTCACTCTTCAGGGGGACAATATTCATTTATTCATTTATGGCTGTGTGTAGCGAGGGCTCGTTCAGGTCGCTGTTTACTTCCTTTGCGATCGAGTTCCACATTTCTGTCATTTCCGTGACAGAGCTACTGAACATGCTACATGTAACATTACTGGAAATACTATAGTGTAACAAATGACAGTACTGGACTAGTAATCCCAAGGAAGCCAGTTCAAACCCCACTACTGCTAGGTTGCCCTTGTTGGGTGCTCCAGCATGGTCCTTAACCCTCATTGCTCAAACTAAGTCGCTTTGGATAAAGTGGAAAGTTACTCTATTGAAATAGTTTTCTGTTTACATGTACTGTAGATTTTTTAATCTTGTTCAAAATGCAGCTGCCCGCCTACTCACAGGTACCAAGAAAAGGGAGCATTTCACCTGTAAAATACTGTGTTGAATACTTGTATTTATCATGGTGTAGCCCCATCCTACGTCACTGACCTCATTTGCCACCATTCTACCTCCAGAACCGTAAGATCCTCTTCACAGCTGCTTTTAAATGTCCCATTCTCAGGAAAGACTCAGGCTGCACCAAAACTCTGGGACAGCTTACATTTACATTTTCAGTATTTAGCAGACGCCTTTATCCAAAGCAACTTACAGTACAGTTACAGTCTGAGCAATGAGGGTTAAGGGGCTTTCTCAAGGGCCCAATAGCAGCAACCTGGCAGTGGTGAGGTTTGAACTGGCAGCCATCGGATTATCAGTCCTGTTTCCTAACCACTAGATTACGGCTGGCCTACAGCTTACCACTTTACAGCTGATCGTTTTAAATCCATTTTTATTCTCACTTGAAAAAGCTTGACTTTTTCTGTCTTCATCTTGTTTTAAATAATTATTTTTTCATTATTGTCTGACCTTATGGTACAGCGCTGTGATCAACCGTCGTGGTCTGTGAAGGCGCTTTATAAATAAACTTGACTTGACAAGATCGTCGTCAGGCGTCCGAATACTCTTGGGGACATTGTGTACTAGGTGGCACGTGTGTAGAGGTACACACTGTCCAGCGATTTTTCATTTTATGAGCCTTCGCTAGTAATGCAGCCCTTTTTGGGCGGAGGTTTCTCTGTGTCTTCTTTAACCACGGACAGCCAGCACCGGGGGGCTTCACGCTAAGCGTGGCAGGCCGGCACTCGGCAAAATTAGTACAAATAAATGATCCCAAAGCCAACGAAGTTACAATCATCTAAAGTGTAATCGGGCCGCGGTGGCGGGGCGGAGGCAGAGGAGGCCATGCAAAACCGATCCATCAAAGAGCCGTGGCAAGTGCTCCAGCACAGCGGGCATGCTAATGATGAGAGAGACCCTGTTTTAGCCATCCACTTCTTCTCCTGTGAAGTACTTCTTGGCGGCTCTGCGGACTTATCCAGCTGACGCACTCTTGGGAAATTAGCCTAAATTGACTCGCTCTTTCTCAGCGTGAAGCATGTACGGGTGCTAATCCACACGCTGAGGACACACTCTAGTCTGGCTGGCTGTCTCTGGTCATCGCTTTGGACGACGTCTCGTTCGATTAGATGCTCCTGTGTGGCTAGTCTTGGCATAGAATTACTATCATCAGTATGGACATGAGAAGTCCTGGTAAATTATGTGTTCAATAATATTGAGATCCACCAAAAATAACTGGTTCTGTTTGGGTTTCTTCGAGTCTTAGAATCGGCCCATGTGTCCACCAGTTTTGGGAATTATGGGTAGTGTAGTTCTTTTTAAGTCAGTCTGAGGGTCAGTCTGTTTTAATGAGCTTGTGTCAGCCATATAGTGTAGGAGGAATTTTACTCTGGAATTGTGGGTAGGGTAGTTCCTTTAAAGTAAACCCGATGGTCAGTCTGTTTAAATATTAAAATGAGCTTGTTGTCAGGTGCGCAAATACTTTCGGGCATATGGTGTAAAGTGGATTTTACTCAGGAATTGTGGGTAGTGTAGTTTAACTTAACCAGCACAAATTCCCACAGACATGGCCATTTAGTGTATCCACTTTGGAATTATGGGTATTGTAGTTTTTTGTCATGTCATGATTCGTGTTACTTTCATGGTTTCGGCTTTACCTTAAGTACAAATCCCCACATTTGATTTACCCTGATTTAAAATCTGACCTCTTCCCTGACCCTCTTATGATTCCCTCTTTACTTCCGTGATGCATGATCGCCGCTTGAACGAGTCTTTGAGGCGAGAATTTTATCGCCGTTCAGCTCATTACCGGACCCATCGCGTTCGTATTCCCCCCCAGAACTGAATTAGCGGCAGTGTTTAATTCAGCTTTTCCATTATTGCGTCATTAACCGACACCTCCAAGTTTGGCATTGACTTTTGCTTTACCCTTGAACTGACCACCCCGATGCTAATGAGTGAGATGTGTTAGAAGAAAAATAGACCGGGGTGCGCACAGACATGCCCTCTTTACAAATTATTGGTCAAGGAGGAAGAGCAAAGGGATGGAAAAGAGCTCGGCTGATCAGAATTATGTAGACACCTGAACTTCTGAGCTTATGTGCTGCTTTAACAGCTTTATATATTCACTGATCAGGCATAACATTATGACCTTACCACCTTACCAAAGCCATATGCAACAAACTGTGCTACACTTCACCTGTAAGTTGTCATATTGTTATACCTGGGCCAGATTTATCAATTGACAAACTTATCGGAAGAATTCGCTCCCCCAAATGATTTATATTAAGATAAAGTTATAATAAATAACAATGCCAAAAATGTAGTATACTACTACAACTACTACTAATAATAATAGATTTTTATATGTGTCAAAAGCAACAAACTTTTGAATTTTCCAGCACTTGAAGAAATCAGATCTTTGCTGTAAGACAAAATGAGAAAAAGACATCAGCAGTCAGATTAAATTAGTCGTCCTGTGTGTGTGTGGGTGTGTGAGTGTGTGTGCCCTCTGTCTGTGAAGTGCAGTGACACAGTCAAGGCTGGTTAATTAGAATTGTGTCAGTGAGTAAATGCGCTGTGACCTGGACCCGTGCATGTGCCATCTCCAGCACCATGACTGACCCTTTCAACCGCTTCACCAGAGACTCAGGACCGACCTGTCAGCCCATCTGAGAATGTGTGTGTGTTTACGTGTGTGTGTGTGTTAGGCAGAGAGGCAAAGGGGTGTCGGTCGACTTGGAAGCAGTCAAAGAAAGAAAGAAGGACTCTCGTTTAGTCCTGTCAGTCTGTTACTACAAAATCAGAAGGTCATGGTCTGGTTTATTGGAAAATAAAAAAGACTAAAAATTCTACAGTGCTCAGTATCTATCTAAAGTCATCCGAGGTAGAATCGGTGGTACACCGGCGACAGGGTCACGGGCGACCAAGGCTCACTGGTGGACGAGTGGTCTGGCTTGTGGAGCTACAACATTTTCTGAATCCACTGTGCATCACAGTCGCAGGGGGCCGACACAATATTAGGAATTATAGTATAATTGGTTTGTGCAATATGTTGATCTTTCGGAGCTCAGGTAGTGACATAATAAGAGGAAACGCAGAAATAATAAACAACGGTTCTCATCTGGATGTTATCGCGGCGCACCGTGTGCACCCCGGTAGTTATTTCAGCCCTTCTCTAGTCCGTCCTCTCAACCGGTACTACCCCCCCAAACACACACACTCACTTCGCTCTTCGCTCTCTTCCTCCTCCTCAGTGTCTGGTGACACCATCTCACCGGCTAATTAGAATTCTGTCACTAAGTAAATGCATTGTGACCACTGTCTGACAGCTGTGCCTCCCCGCTATTTGGTTTGGAGAGTAAGAAGAGTGAAGGGGAGATGGAGAAAGATTGGGCGAGTGAAACATGCACACACAGACAGAGAGAGAGAGAGAGAGAGAGAGAGAGAGGGAGACAATCAGGAGCATGGCAGGCTGACGATGGCAGTCTCCCTTTTAACAGGAGCGGCGCTGGTCCTCGCCACTGACCTGACAGTCACTTAAATTACAGCGGAGGAAGAGGGGGAGGCTGGCCGAACGCCGTGGAATAATGCACTGCCTGACGGACTGACTGGGTCCCGTTTGCCCTGACAACGGCCCGCGCTCTCTTCCTTTTCAATTAAGAAGCCACAGATAGAGAAGGAGGACGGGCGATCGTCCCGGGCCTCGCCACCCCAACCGTCTCAGACTCAGCCTTCACTCATCCCACTCCGGAGCTCCGTCTCGAGGCGGCACGCCGCCGATCCAGTCATACACAAATGAGCGTCTGGCTGACGGCTGTAATATCCAGCGGCTCGCAGACAGGCTACGGCTTATTAGCTCGTGAGAGGACGCTGTGAGGACGCTGTTTTTATTACCCATGGCCCCCGAAATAGCTCAGGTGATGATGCGACTCCTAAGCAAATTTGTCATTGTTTACTCGGTCACGAATAAAAAAAAAACTCCCGGAGCCTGAACTCCTTAATTCTTAAGTTGAGACATATCTAATGCATAAGCAAGTAATTAGCTGTCAGGTTGACCCGGGATGCCAAGTGTTCCTTCCACCAGCGAACATCTGGAAGTCTAGGACTTGCTTCTGACTTCTCTGACTCTGCTACTTGGCCTTTATTCAGCGCTGTCTGTCTCTATATGTGTGTGTGTTGGTAGTCGGACGTGTGTTGGTAGGCGCGCTGCCTGGCAGGCACGATGGCACCGTATCATGTAGCCACCCCGTGCCAAGTCTTGGCATGGCTGCCACCCCGTGACACGACAGTGGATTATGGCTGTTCCGCTCCGCCATGCCGACTTCCCCTCTAAAGCCCGTCATTAGGATGGAGGGCCTCGCTCTAGGGCGCTCGCCGGGCGGGACTGCCAGACCGCAGTCACATACTCGAGAAGAAGAGACAGAGCTCGTCCGCCTCGATCCCCCGGGAGACGCCGAGCGCTAATCAGCATGGCCAAACAGCAGAGGGGGCAAAAGAAATGTTTTGAGAGTGCAAAAGCTTCTATATGTGTTAATATTTTTTATGGCGTTTTGGAATCCAGTGATGACATCAGATGAGTGGTGTGATTGATCAGTTGTGGATGTTTAGGAGAGGAGGACAGACTTAATCCATCCATTAAAAAGGATTAAATTCATTCATTTCGTAGTACACAGTGAAACGAAACAACGTTCCTCCAGGACCAAAGGTGCTACACAGAACAATAAACTACACAACACAACAT